>JAFJYH010000059.1:0-171311 GCA_017365405.1 Cadophora malorum
TGTGTATAAGAGACAGGGTGATATGATGGGAGGGGGTGGATTGAAGAGAGAAGTGATGGACTCCGGAAGCGCAGAGGAGTGGATTGCCAGGCAGGGCGATGAAGGGCTATTGCTTTGCTAGAAGGTTCATTTGGTTTGGGATGGTTTGGGTAATTTTGGTCTGTCTTGGCTTGCTTCTGGTCTGCATTCACACTACTCGGAAAACATTTTTGGATCGGCTTCATTAATGCGGGGGTATGGTTGGGTAATTGAGGGATCATGGGTGGCATGGGAACAGGCTTGCATTTTGGTATGGCCATGGTGGGATTGGGAATCGGTCGGTTTATAGGGTATGGATCCAGGGTATGCGGCATATGACTTTTACTGAAGGACTTGATTGACGCTTGGGTCAATGTATGGCGCGTCTAAACATCTACCAATCGCAAAATCAATATTTACTGGCTTGTCCTGTCCCTTTCTTAGCGAGTAACAAGAATCGAACATTGGGCAGGGTCTTCGAGAAGTCAAACAAGGATTAAGGGTTTCATTCCGGCTAGAAATCGATGTTTCGAGATAGTCAATCTGAGGTCCTGGAAGTGACGACTTCTAGCTCATGCTCGGCTGTCCTCGCTGCAAAGACTTCCAAGCTTAACGCATCTAACAATTCTACGTCATTAACTACTTATTAGGAGCGAATAGATCAGCAGTCCTTCCTCCATACGAATGTACGCATTCCGACTCGAAGCGTTCCTCGGTACAAAATCTCCTATATACTTTCACAAAACAGCCTTCCAGCCACCAGTCTTCGGCTTGTCAATTCCCAAGTGGTTCGTAACCTGTGCGATGTGATCGATACCCCAGAATCCTTCCGTCTCTCCCTTCGAATTCGTAGCCACAAACCACGGCAAGCCAAAGGCACCATCCGCAAAGGCTTTATCTGTATTCTTGGCAAGCACCTCTTTTCCTTCTTTGCCTGCCATAGAGAGAACTACGCATAGATTAGTCGTCAGTGAGTCTGTGTCAGGCAAGAAAGCAAATGATCAAATGAACATACCCTTCTCAGCCTCCTCCTTCCCCAAAACACTATTCAATACCTCAGCCAAAACCTCCTTCTCATTCGTCTTCTTGTGCTCGACCCAGAACGCCTTGAATAGAGCATCGAGCGCCTTGCACAGAATTTCCTGGCCGTCTTTCCCGGGGTGCAGGACAGTAAGTGCACACATGGCACGCATGATGGGGAGTGTTAGAGGTGGGAAACCTTCGGGGAGTTCTGGGTGCATGGGGATATTGAAGAGTTTCGCCCAGCGGGTGCGCTCAACGCCAATCCATTTGTCTTTGTCTGTTTGGTATGGAGTTAGGACCTCTCCAGAAAGATGCTGGGCGATATGAGAGAGATCAGAACTAAAGTGAGATGAGGGCAAGTATGACTGAGGAAGTAGCAGGTTTTTGTTCGAAAGCTTGAATGAACTTCAGCTATATACAGAAAAGGTGACAGACATACTTTTGATATTAATCGGTGGTGTATTACCACATGCCTTCATCACTCCACCCAAGAACATAGGGATATAAGTGATGTCGCACTTCGAGAAGACGGGATCATTCTGCATGGACATCGTTAGCTCAAGCAGGTTTCCATTCTCATGTCTCCAATTTTGAAAGTCACATCAGACCCCATGCAGGATATCTGCAGGTACGGACACATGGTCTAACTAGCGATAGGGAGAGTGGGAACTCACCCGTAAAATGTAGTAAGCAATGTAGCCAAACGGGCTGACGGTGTCCACGTAAAGTGTTATCTTTGGTTGCGCCATAGTTGAAGTTTATTGCGAATCTGTAGCTTGATAGTAATCAGAGATATCGGAGACAGAGCGGGCTTATGAGATACAAATGGTTGTCCGGAGCTCGAAAGAATGAGCCGAGGTCGAGGCCCGTTGGTGGCGGGGGCGGGGAAGCTCTGCGACGTCATGTGGATGTCAAGGGTTCCTGTAAGCGAAAGGATGTTGGTTGAATTGGGTGTAAACAAAGGCGTAATAAGAAGATAATTTGGGGAGAGAATGTATTATGCAGTGCATGTTCTAGTTGTGGGTATCTAAGGTTCGTCTATCATGCTTTCCACTGACGCCTACACCAGTCTCCTGACTCTACCCTGACTCTATGAGTCCCCATCTAAACTCCAAATCCCAAAGACACTTGCTACACACAAAGCAGAAAAGAGAAACCGATGACGCACACCTGTGGTTCCAGTCTTCGCTATGGTTGACCTCTTCCTGGGCTATCGAGTCCTCTATGTCAACCTTATAAATTAAAACATCTTAGGTTGCAACTTTACGAACCGCTTTAACGGCTCGCATATTAGGCAGTGCATGTTGCCTACCCGGCTTTCGACAGACTTCGATGACAATCATGCGGATAAAATCCGCGCTCGACCAGTAACTGCTATGGGCCCCAAGCATATTGAGATATTGAATTTCAAGTGGGCCGCCACCGGAACTCAAAAACCAATCGACTTGTCCACCTGAAAGGAATTGAAGTTAGTTGTTGAGTGCTGCAAAACTGTTGGAAATTTGATGGTTGAAGGACACAGTGAGACTCGAAAGCTGTGACCCCAGCCTTGAAGATAAGGATAAAGGTGGAGGGCCGGCAACATAAACTTACAATCATTAAGCAGGAAGAATTTCTTCTCAGCGATCTCTTCCCTTGTGAAATCATGGATCTCCATCTCTAGCTGAGAAGGCAGTCGATCTACCGCTGCTGGTCTTGCAACTTGACCGACAGCGAGATCGGCGGGAGCCGCTACACCTGGAGTAATTAAACGCATCGCATTACCGATACTCTCAAAGAAGCCTGTCGTAGCACTAGGCACAACTGCGTTCTTCAAGGTACCGGCGAACTGGGGATCGATGGTAGCGTTGAGCCGATATGCAATTGGATCGTTATGTGCTATGACATTGTAGATGTTGTCGACGGCTAAACAACCTAGAATTCCAGCTTCGCTCGTGACGGTCTCATCGCGTTCATCTTGAGGATCGGCTCCAGCCTTGCCTTGAAATCTCCTTGGAATCAGTCGGCCTTTGTCCAGAAGCAGGAAGAATCCAACAGGACTGCCAACGAAGAATAAATTTGTTGTGCAGAAGTCAAAATACTTGGTGTTGATCTGGCTCTCCTGTAAATTGATCTTCGGCACGGTAGTAGGTTGCTGACTCAAAACCTCCAGGGCCATGACGCTTCCCAGAGAGTGGGCGATGATGTGAACTCGACCATTCTCGTTGAAATCTGGGTTGTTCTGGCACCAAAGCCGGTAAACTCTGTTTGCTTCAGAGATTAAGGCCTGTATCATCTTTGGTTTGTGGTGAGACATGTAGAATGGGATGTCCAGCATGACATCCGAAATCATATTTCGAACTGCGGGAATCGTGGAAGGCGTGATGTCTTTCAACGAGAAGTCTGTCCTCCGGACTTCTTCGCCTTTCTTCATCGGTCCGCCATCTTCGAAAGACAAGTTCGCTCGCCAATTTACAGGTAATACCATTACACCACCTAGATCGTCACGAAGTGCCCGATGAACGGCTTCGTTACTGAGCTCAACATTGATCGATCTTCGAAATTCATTGATAGCATGTGTGAAGTGGAAGGATTCGACGCGCTCAGAGAGCTTTTGACCAATTCCATGAATCACAAGAACCAGATCCTATGCAGAGTCAGCGATTGATTTGCATGGCAAGCTTCCAAAGATGCCTTCTCATAATTGAAATAGTTGGAGGGGGGATATCAAGGCTCCCTTTATAACTTACAGTGACCTTGCGTGGTTCCTCTAGGACCGTGCAAGCTGGGCAAGAACTGCCCTTGGTGGCATTCAAGTCCCCAGCAACAGGAGCATTCCGCTCTGCCTTCTTGGCAGTACTCGATTGTTTGGAGGGGTGGAACCTGTTCGAAAAAGTGTAAGCCTAAACAGGATGAAATGGATCTAAATTCCCAAAGCTACGCCCAAGTAAAGAAACGGCATTTGGAGATACTCCAGACTTACTTTTCCCAAGCCTTCCAATCAAATCCTCTCACGCAGTGAATTCCGACTTTTATGCCCCTTTTAATCTTCTGCAGCGGTTTCCGACCGTAATAGGCTGATGGCGCAAGGGTCGGCTTGAGAATAAAAGCATTCGAAGCATCCCTATAGATGACTTGCGAATTACGATACCTCTTCACAACGGTCAAAACATCTGACTCCTGGCTTGTCAGGTCATCAGGATCCGTACTTCCCTCAGCAGATGCCTCTCCGTTAGAGCATCTTGCAGCACAGTACGGATCTGTTGATAAACCGTGTTTTGCGGTACCCTTTGTAGCTTTCGGGGGTTTCTTTGGATCTTCTTTCGGCCAAAGAACGTGTGAGATCTTCTCTTCTCCTGCAGCTCCAACTTCTATTGCACTATTCAATTCATCTCTCCATGTCTGTGACCAAGGCCTAAGCTCCCGGTATCCTATCTCCAACTGATTTGCAACAGCGGGCTCGATGGGGCACATCGTATCCTTGTAAAACCATGTTCCTCGAATGACAGCCGCTATATCGTGGACTGGAGACCAGTATATTGGATACATCTGTAATGACGGCATCTTGACTAGATGCAATCTTGATATTCCAACAGGTACTTCCGCTTGATCCTTAAATTTGTGTGATTTGCAGTCATTTATATGGATCGTCTCTACTTCTGCCGAGTCTGATTCGTCTCTGCTAGCATTTCTCGACTTGCTGGACTCTCCCTCGTCTGACTGCTCGCTCGGAGGCAAGACTGGCTCTTTTGAGGCTGAGAACTGTGCGAACGGTAGGCCTGTGGTTCCAGTTTCTTCACTTTTGCTGGGTAAACTGGTGGAGAGAGCATCAGTGGTCTCTGCTTGTAGATCCTTTATGTCCTTCTTCCCGTATATTGGCTTCCCACCTCCAGACTGTTCTTCATCGGGAAATGTTCCATGCTGAGTAGATTTGAGATGGCTCTCAGAATCCTGTTGTGATGACGAAGGTTCACCTGTTCTCTGCTTCTTGTGTGCTCTGGGCTTGGATGTTTCCTTTGCAGCGTTTCTCTCATCAACGGAATCCCCACCGACACCGCGCTCGAAATGGTCGCAACATGCCGGCCCTCCAGAGGTAGATGTCAAAGTTTCTTTGCGGGTCTTTGTACCCTTCCCTAACTTATCATGCCTCGTATGTGTTTTGTGACCAGCAGAGAACCTTAACCATATCTCCTCCAAAGCATTATTATCGCGGGCGGAGAATGGTCGGGGAGGATGTTTCGCAGATTTGGAGTCTCCAGTGGGTATGGGAATGGCAGATAACGGATCGTCAAGAGGAAGAGGAGAAGCATAGAAGAAATGGGTTCTCAAAGGAGGGATCTCGCCCTCACTATCTGTGGCAGAGACAGCGATAGCTGGGGCAAGGTTGCATCCTGGCTCGTATGTGTGTGCTGGCGACATGCTGTTCTCGAATTAATTTCTGCCTCTGTTGCCCGCAAACTTTGACATGATTTCAAGGTGTAGATATGGAGGAAAGGAGGAAAAGAATGCGGGATGCAGTGTTCGTGTTCATGATTGAGGTGAAGGGCGTGGACCGCTGCCTGGAATTCTGCTGTTGTGCTTGTGCTTGCCTGAGCTGTGCGAGTTGTGCTCACCCAAAATGTTTCCGATGACGTCCTTGCGGGAAGAGGCTTGGCACCGGCATGCTTGTTTTGTGGATGCACAATTGTTTACTTCTTGCTGAGGTTTTCTACTGGGCTGTTAATTGCGGTCCGCTTTCAGTTCTTATTGGTGATATGGTGCTGTGCCATGATTCGGTCAATAACTCTAGTATTTTCACAATCCCGAGCCCGAGTCGGAAACTTTTACCTTTTTCAGCACACTATTCTTCACCTCACACTGGTTGCGAAGTAACGAATTGTAGATACTTTTCTTTGTTGAAATTTACTCCTACATGCACGACGACTTAGAGACATGCGCAACTGACCATCCCATTCCCTCCTTGCCACTCTCATATCATGATATCCACGCAGCCCTGCCAAGAAAGAGGAAGCACAGCACAATCCCCAGCTATGACAACCTGCTGTGTGACGAAGACGGAGAAGCCCCAGTTAGCAGATCAGCCATTATCAAGGCGACTTGGTATAGCACAAATGAAGACGGATGTTGACAGGATTAAAGTACAATAGTGATGGGATAAAGAAAAAGCAACTTCGAATTTTGACGAGTTGAATGGGGCGGAGAATCAAGACTAAGACCTTGACTTCGTCCGAACGCTAGAGAGGGGCATGAGTCTCTGCTGCTTGCTGGTGCGAATATTTAGAAAACCTCGCGGATTCTGGAGATAAGCCAAAAGCAAGACGATACAATTAATCGAGGGACAAGTCTCTACTCCCTATCGGACGGAATCGAATCTAGCCAGCCTCATTGTAGGACTCTGGGACGAGCTTCATACCACCATATGGGTCAGCATCAATCGAAGGTCCACGAGAGGAAGCTGTATTGTGCGAGGATTCACTTAGCCAGGTGGCTGCTCTGCCAGGTGTAGCACTTCCAGCAGCATCCTGAGGACCTTGAGGATTAGTTTGGGCTCTCTTTCTTTGCCTAGCTAGTCTCATCATCTCGTTGGCAGTCGCACGGATTTGTTGAAGTCTTAGCATGATGGCCTCAGCACCACCAAGAAGCTCAAGAATTTGTTCAACGTCGAATAAAAGCTTGAGGATGACTGTATCAGCATCGCAGAATGTACGGATGGCCATCGCGCTTGCAACCTGCTTCCAGTTGTAGAGCATGGAGTTGATGCGGACGTCATTGCCAGCTCGCTCGCCGTAGAAGCGGAAGTTGTGCTGATTAGCTGCAACTAAGTTGCGCTGAGTTGCTTGGTCGTACTGAAATTCAATGACGACATGTCTTCCCTTTGCTTTCCAAGCATCTACTGTCTTCTTAATCGAGTCGACGGCCATACGTCCTTGGCTGAACTGGTTCATGAGGAAAGTGTTGGCGGTGTGGACAAGCATAAGCTCGACCTCCATGAGTAGTCTAGCTTGCTCGGGTGGTCCCAGGGAAACGGAAAGAATTGAGATCTTGGGGTGTCTATCGTTGCATCGAGCAGCTCTACCTGGACTGAGGTCCGCCTTTTCAGCCTGCGCGTCGTTAGATCTGTCTCGCACGCATATAACTTTTGTTACTCACGAACTCGCCTAGCTTGTTTCTTAGTTTTCCTATCATGGTTGGCTTGTCCTTCTGTATAACAGCAGCTTTTTTGACCTGTAGCTTGACATCTTGAATCTCATCGGGAGACTTTCCTAGCCAGCCATTCTCGCCGAACATCTTCTTCATGGGTGACCGAGAGCGCTTCTTGGGCTGTCTTGCAGTTGGACTTACTCGGAACACATCATACTCGCGATTTTCATCACGTTCAGCAACATCATCGAGTGTCTTGACTGGAGTCTTGCCTGAGTAACGACCGTGGACTGAGTGTTGTGCAGACTCGTTACTCTCGCGGCGAACTGGAGAACGGGATCGAGATCGAGTTGAAAAGCTTTGGGAGATATCGTGGTAGGTCGGAGTCGTGTCAAAGTATTCATATTTATGATTGGATCGGGAAGGAGATGGGGAACGACCGCGGTATGGGAGAGACGAGTGACCGCTGTCTTCAGTGTAGTAGGCAGAAATATCAGGACTAGTGGCTCGTTCTCTGGGTGCTTCAAATCGAACTTGGATCAAGCTTGGGGAAGACTCGCTGCGCTGAAGGTTGGCGTAACTTCGCTTCGGTGGTAGCAGATGATCGTCATCTCGAGTAATGTATGATCCCTGTTCTTCTGAACGAGCATTCTTCCTGTGTCCACACTCTGCACGGGGAGTTGGGCTAAATTCACCATTAGGATGCTCAATAAAGTCCGAAAATTGAGTCTGGCGCTGCTCTTGACCAGCGTATGGCGTGTCTGGCTCAAACTCATACGGGTTGGCAGGACGCGGAATTCTGCTGGGCGACCTCAGTCTTGCATGGCTGATATTTGTTAGCATCGATCAAAGAACTCTGCTGCGGGAAGAACTGACATATCCATTGATTGCTTCCTAGCACTCGAAGAAGAAGTACGCTGGTTGGACATATTGCTAGCGCTGACAGGTACAAAGTTCCCTATGATACCTGACGAATCGGAGAGGTAATGCGCGTGGTTGCTTGAGCCAGTCGACTGAGTAGTGTGTGAGGTCGTCATTGAGGGAGTTGACGCGTCAAGTGAGTTATCAGAAAGGAGGTCCCCTTTGCTGGAGATAGTGGATCGATAGGCAGACGGAGTATCGCTCTGCTGGCGCTGATGGCCGCGCTCGCGATGATGGGAGGATGGAGACGTGTTCAGATCGTTGAAGTTGCGAATAGATGATCGACGAGGAGGGTACACTGGACTACTAGATACACCGTGATTTGCCTCGTTGATGTTCAGTTGTTGTTGGCTGCGTGCGACGCGTAGCTGACCGGAGGGTTTGCGAATTTGTAGTGGTCTGGTGTCAGGATTGACATGAGGTTGAGCAAAGTCGAAAGCCGAAGTCATTGCCTGGCCTTGACTAGACATCTTTGAGGCATTCCTATTGTGACTTGCAGTGCCGTGGCTACTATTGTCTTCTGCACGCATTGGCTGGTTCGATGCGTAGCTGGTGAATAGACTCGAGAAATCACTGAGCTCGTCATCGAAAGCCATGAAACGCGAAGTTAATCGTGTCTTGAGTCAGATAGAAGGCGCAAAGAACATCCACAAGCAAGTCTCAGGTCGATATACGAAGGTTCTGCACGATGCCATGCGAACGTTCGGCGGCTTTTGATGCGACTTTGTTTTTGTTGACATTAAGCGGTTTTAAGCTAGCGCTCCAAAAATGAGTTTTCTGCCCGGCGAGCCACGATGTTGTTTCCGAACTCGGCCAACTTCCCTGGGCCTAGTCATGGATTCCAAGTCCCTGTGGACATTTTTACCATCAAGACCTCTTATTGGATTGTTACCTAACGACCTGTGGAATTGCGAGACCTGCTAGCTCCGGCGTTCCTTGTACCCAGATTTTGCCAATTCCGTGGATGTCATCACATCTCTTGCTTCGAGAACATGGAATTCGTGCGAGGCCACTTGCGGGTTGCCATACTAGCAATAGCTAGCGCTCCCAAGTGGCAGATCTTTCCCACAGTAAAAAAGCTCTGGCATTGGCTGGCAAGGCGGAAAGGTTCTTGCCATCACGAAGAGAAGAGTGCCAGCGAAAATCTCTCTGATGGGCGTGGACGATTGACAAGTGTCTACCAATATCATCCTTCTCAAATGGGAAGGCTCATTCTCGTAACATGACAGAGACCAATATCAAAGATAATCTGCAGCATGTTTGAAAGAAAAATAACAGCAGAGCTAATAAGCTCTACCATCCCCCAGCTGGGCTGCAAATTGAATCACAACGAATTTGTAAGCACATATCGCTACCAGCGACGACAAATAACTTGAGCTCTGAATGGAATCCGTTTTCATTGAGATACCCGTATTAAGTATGACGAAATATCTCCGCAGGTGGGCAAAAGCCCGGTGCGGAGAGCAAGACACAAGAGCAGAGGAGCGCAAGACGTTTGACCTGGGAGCAATCAAGTACGGCTAGGTCGATCAAAAAATGAGAAGCAAGATCAATTCTGCATACATTAGCTCTGGTTCTCAAAGTTGAATAATGGGCTCGGTCCATACTGCACCATACTACCGTCCATAAAACCAGCATACTTTGAATAATTCTGGTCACTTACGAAAAAGAAATTAGTGCTGACCCTGTTCATCCTTCATTTCGTCGCCTGCACGTCCTCCTGCTTGGAGAATATTCTTCTCGTATCTGTAGTAGATCATTATGTTTTCGGTGATGCAGAAAAGAGTTGTAGTGTCGTTCAAGTATTACTTGATCGAGTTGCGCCGTGCTACAACATGGAGTCACGCAGTCTCTTCGTGGCTACAATTTCAGCATAACACATATCCTTACTCCCCCACCCCCACCCACCTTCCCGAAGGCGTAGCAATGTCTGTTATTGAGTGCTGCATAAATGAAAAGGAAAATAAATGAAGGGTTTTCGGCACAGTCTGCCGATGATTATTCCCGAGCTGAAAAAGTGAGGTTGGGCAAAGCAGTGCCGACAACTTGGGCCGGCGTCCACTGTTCGAAACCCCACTCACAACACAGGGCCTTCCATTGGCTCCCAAGACGCTTCCCCGCAAGCCTCTCCACTCAACCTCGATTACAAGCTCGTAGCTTCCACATCCCGTATCAACAGCCGCTCGCAACTATCCGCAGTCTGGACTGTGGACTGGGGACGACTGACTGGGAATTACTGGGGATTACTGGGTCCTTCCTTTCTTAGGTGGTGACCTAGTCTTTGTCGCTCTAACACAAGGCCGAATTTGCCATGTCAGAGCAGAGCACGATAAGATGGACAACCTCCCCGATATAATTGCCGTCGAGGACCCCGAATGTTCTTTCATGACTGATAGCCCCATATCTGATTTCTACTTAAAGCCCAATTACCCCCATCTCAATCTACGGACGATACGCCTCCGTACTCTATTCGGGTTTTATATATTTCACATTTCACCATCTCACTTTATTGTCATCTATTCATCGTGTCAGCTCCCCTTCACCCGACTCGCATTCACATCATGGACGACAGCTTCACACCGACTGAAAGGGTCGGTAGTAGCCGGAGACCATCGACGTCGAAGTCGAATGAGTATGATATCGTCATCATTGGTGCCGGCCCTGTAGGCCTTCTCCTGTCAACATGCTTGGCACGGTGGGGTTACAAGATCAAACATATCGACAATCGACCTGAGCCAACCAAAACCGGCCGAGCAGACGGCATTCAGCCGCGGTCTTTGGACCTTCTGCGTAACATGGGCCTGAAACCAGCGATTATGGCCCATGAACCAGCCAAAGTCTACGAGGTTGCCTTTTGGGACCCTACCTCGGCTGGGAAAGGCATTCAGAGAACGGGGACGTGGGCTAGTTGTCCTAGTTTCATCGATGCCAGATATCCATTTACGACACTTCTTCATCAGGGACTGATCGAGCGAGTTTTCATTTCGGATTTAGAGAAGAATGGAGTACAGATTCAGAGACCGTGGACTATCAAGGGATTTACGTCAGATGAGGCGAGGAACCCAGAATACCCGGTTGAGGTCGACTTGGAGCACGTGGATGGCAAGCATAGGGAGACTGTCAAGGCCAAGTACCTATTCAGTGGCGAAGGTGCAAGATCGTTCGTTCGAGATCAGCTGAAAATTGGTATCAAGCACAAAGACCCAATTGCACATGTGTGGGGCGTGATGGATGGAGTAGTCAAGACCGATTTCCCAGACATTAAAGTAAGTTCCAAAGGAAGCATGCGATAACACACCTGCTGATCACGAAACAGATGAAATGTACCATTCACTCAGACCATGGATCAATAATGGTCATTCCCAGAGAGGACAATATGGTCCGCTTGTATATTCAAATCGCCTCTTCCACAGATAAAGACTGGAATCCAAGGAAATCCGCAACCGAAGAGGAAGTTCAAAATTCTGCTAAGCGGATCTTGGAACCGTACAGCATTGAATGGGAACGAGTTGAGTGGTATTCGGTCTATCCCATCGGGCAAGGCATTGCAGACAAGTACACTCTTGACCACAGAGTCTTCATGGGTGGCGATGCTTGCCATACACACAGCGTAAGCAATCCTATGCCCTCATAATGGCAATCCACTGACCAGATATAGCCCAAAGCCGGCCAAGGAATGAACACCGCTTTCCTGGATGCCCTGAACCTGGCATGGAAAATCCATCACGTTGAGGCCGGATTTGCCGATCGCTCCCTGCTTCACTCGTACGAATCTGAGCGAAAGCTGATCGCCGAAAACCTCTTGAACTTTGACGCAAAATACGCTGCCCTGTTTTCCCAGAAAGCACCCGCAGCAAAAGACGTCGCTGCAGCCACAGAAAAGAAAGGTCCAGGCGAGGAAGAAGAGAACCAGTTCATCAAGACTTTCAAGGAGTCTTGTGAATTTACCAGCGGCTATGGTGTTGCCTACGATCCGAACTCTCTTAACTGGTCCTCATCGCACCCTGCGCAATCTGACCTCATCAATCCGAAGGGAAATAAGAACCGCACTGGCCGAATCCTCATCAACTCGAACGTCACGAGGGTGGTAGATGCCAATGTGGTACATCTGGAGCAAGAAATCCCGGTTAACGGATCCTTCAGAGTCTATGTTTTCGCCGGACAGGTATCGAAAACTCAGCAAGCTCTCAAAGATTTTACCCAAAACCTTCGCAAGAAGAACTCTTTCTTCAGCACCTATCTGCGGAAAGACATCGACGCTGTCTCTCATCACGAACGTCACAACCCCCACAGCCACTTTTTTACATTCTGCACTATTTTTGCAAGCAAACGAAGCAGCATCGAGATTTCTAGAGATGTGCCAGATTTGCTGGCTCGATACAGAGACAATGTCTATGCAGATGATATCTGGGACCAGAGGGTGCCGGATGCCAAGGCCGCCGCCCATGCTAAGATGGGCTTGGACGAGGAGAACGGCGGCGTTATTGTTGTACGACCAGATGGTTATGTTGGAATCGTGACTGCACTGGAGGAAGGAAGTGGAACTGTCGATGCCCTCAACCAGTACTTTTCTGCATTTTGTTCAAAGACTGTTGGCGAACCGCGAGCGCAGTTATAAGACTTACGACTTGATGATGTGTATTGTAGAAATGAGTAGCCATCTGTCATGAACTTCCAATTGAATTGTGAATAGCGCAATGACTGTATTGCTTCACCAGAACAATTCACTAGCAGCCTCGTTGCCATCATTGCTAGCTTGAAATTGAATGTTGTTTTTGCAAATAACAGTAGGATTGGCCATGTAAAGAAAGTGGATTATGGGCATGGCTGATGAATCTTAGGAATTGGTTCTGAATGACTTCGACTACCTCAACATTTTCTTAGATCTCAATAATATATTCCTACCAGCAGTGTTCTTGTTGTCACACCTGGGCTCGCCTACACTCCCAGCCTCGTCGCTGCTGCAAACAGACAGGCCCCCCAGCTACTAGCGGGAACCTAAAAACAAACCCCTGCAGCACCTTGTTCACCTTGTCCATCTTCTTTTGCGAACAAAACGTCTTGCGAATTATAGCCTCACTATCGATCTCGATGCTCTTTTCCTTGGACCTCTATTACCGTGGCACATTTTCGAAATGTCGGGGCGCAAAAGAAAAGCAGAGGGCCAAAGGACGCGTCCCGTAGTCGCATTTGAGGAGGTAAGAAAGCGTGCCAGGTCACCATTGCCACGATTCGCCCAGCTAAAACATCTCTAGCCGATGGCCATAACCATGACTTCACGAACAGCAGCAGTTCCGCAGCCCAATTTGCTAATGCGGATTTGGAGTGGGATCGCGAGCTGGGTCTGCCCGAACACACAGCCGGACATGATTGTTGGATCAAAGGAAGGGGAGGGTAAAGAGGCCGCCTCGGAAAGCGAACTCGTGGCTGGTGGGAGGGAATTTGTCGCAGACGGCCATATCCAATCGTCCGTTCAGAGACTCGATGGCACGGTCACTCATAAGCGGCAGAGAACGCGGTGGAGTGATGGGAGAGCGAGACCGAAGTCAGCGAACGACGCGAATCGTACGAAATATGTGCCAACGACTCTCGTCAAGGGCCCAATAAATTTTGGAGATGCCCGAGATGACGGTGAGAGGGTGCGGGTATTGGACAAGTACTGGGAACCTCCCAAGCTTGGATTCGGATCGGCGAAGATGTTTCCACAAGTCAAGACAGAGGACGACTCTGGGTTAGACAGCCTTGATGAGTCTCTCAGCGGCATGCGTATCGATACTGGGCCGTCGCAGGTCTCTCCATCATTGCGCGACTCCGCGCGACAGTACGACACTTTTACACCCAGGAGGCCTTACGACAATACACTCAGGACTCCAGAATCACTTCCTCGAAGTGTAATTCGGCCGTCCAAGTCAACAGGCAGTTTGGGCAGGGATGATTACCTTGCGGCACTTTTCGACGATGACAGTAGATTTGCGGAATTGAAGATCTCGGAGCGTAAGAAGACTGCCCTTGAAGTCCTGAGAAAGGACAAAGAACGTCGGGCCTTGGAGGAGAAGCGAAAGGCAGCAAAACAGCGACGACTTGTACGACAGGCACCACTAAAACCTCTGGTACAAGCATTGGATGCGAAGTGGAACGACCGAATCACCGAAATACAATATTCTCGAGAACTTCTACGAATCCTGACAAAATCTTTCGAAGGAACAGAGCTGCGAGTGAAAGATTTTGGGACGTTGCTGGGAAATAGAGCTTGGCTCAACGATGAGATCATCAACACCTATATTGAATGGATTGTCATAGCAGCCAATAAGGCTGCGATTGCCGAAGCAGAGGCAGCTGGCGAGCCCGCTTCTACCGTGCCCAAGTTCCTGGCGCATAACAGTTTCTTTTGGAATAACTTGAGGGACAAGGGTCCTAAGAGTACGGAAAGGCTTATGAAAAGGAAAAAGGTCCCAGGTACATCACTGCTAGAAGTCGATACGGTCTTCATCCCGATCAACAAAGGTGCACATTGGACGATTGGACTTGTTCGACCAGTTGCCAAGACCATCGAGTATCTTGATAGCATGGGAGGTAGAGGCCTAGATGTGATTCCAGTACTAAGGGAATGGGTCAAGAATCAACTGGGATCACAATACGTCGAGAAAGAGTGGACGGTTCCGCAGACACGGGTTGCATTTCAGTCCAACGGATACGACTGTGGAGTGTTTGTCTGCACGAATGCTTTCTGCGTTGCTCTCGGGCTCAGCCCAGACTGTTACCATGAGCGGGATTTAACACAGCAGCGGAAGAATATCGCCGCTGTGTTGTTAAACAGAGGCTTCGAGGGAGACTTTGGCTGGAACTCGGAAGGATTTCTGGGATGAGATGGTGCAATACTGGAGTTCAGGAATTGGGAACGGAAATATACCCATTTGTTTTTACTAAGGCGCAGGTACTTGTTGATGGATTGGCTTGTAGCATGACGGGAAGGCTTGAATAGGAGCTCGGCTGCAGTTGAGAGGTGGACTCGGATGCAGCGCTGACGGGCGCCGAGACACGATATGTAGATATAAGCTCAATCGTCAAAAGACATCAAACATGCACCCTCCAATTGCCAACAGTTGCTCTTTGCTTGTTTCCGGAAGACAGGCAGAGGCTCCTTTTTAGCCGGGCGGCTAGAAGCTGTCAAAATGAACACAACATGAACATGAACCCAGCATGCAGCAACGCCGCATTGAATTGTGGGGAGTCCTGGTGGTCCACCACCTCCAACGGGGATCTGGCTGTAGGTAGTGGAGGTAGTGCGGAGCGAGCTCTTTACCAGGCCCTGTGCCTGTGCCTCGTACGTCCAAGTCCAACCTACCCTCTCCCCGACCCTGTCTCGAAATCTCCCACCTAGCTGCGAACCTTCCATTGCCATTGCTTGCATGAAACCGTGCGACCGACGTATGTCTTGCGCATCCGGATCCGCATGATTGCTGGAGCGCGATAAGAACGGGAGATGGCCAACAAGAAGGCGAGGCAGCGGATTAGCTATGGTAAGTACCTATTTCCCCGCACCCCGGACGTTCCTCAAGGTTCAACGAGATACTGACAGGCACCTGCAGTCCTGCCACTTGCGAACTCTCCTGGCGGACATCGATTAGGAGTGAACGGCCTCGCCGTCGACCGCGATCAATCGATCCTGTAAGTGATAGCGCTGTGGGCGCCGGGAACATTGTCCTAGAGGTGGGGTCCGTTGATCTCGAGACTAACCAGCTTGCAGCTATTCAGGAGGAAGAGATGGTGCGATTTGCGCCTGGAATCTGAATCTCGACTTGAAGTCGCCAATTCCCTCCGAGAATCCTTTCGATTCCCCAGACGATCCGACTTCAGAGACGAGCTCCAACACCCAAACCTCTACCACTTTCCGCGCGCAGACACAGGCCCATACTCACTGGGTCAACGATATTGTCCTTGCGCAGAACAATACTGCTTTAGTATCAGCTTCTTCTGATCTCACAGTCAGGTTATGGCGACCATTATCGAACGAGTCTGAGGCCCCTCAGACAATTGGACAACATGCCGACTACGTAAAATGTGTCGCGACAGCAGGTCCGCAATCAGATTGGGTGGCTTCAGGAGGACTCGACCGACGAATATGTCTCTGGGATCTCAGTGGGGCAGGAAAGAAGCTCGAAATTGAAGTTGGAGACGAAGAGAAGAGCGAGAAAGGCTCTGTCTATGCCTTGAGCGTCAGCCGTAGCATACTTGCCAGCGGTGGACCAGAATCAATTGTGCGATTATGGGACCCAAGGACAGGAAAAAGAGTCACCAAGTTTGTTGGCCATACGGACAACATTAGAGATATCTTGGTGAACGAGAGCGGGGACACCATCATGACAGCCAGCTCTGACCAGACTGTCAAAGTATGGAGTGTCACAGCTGGTCGATGCATGCATACTTTGACTATGCACAACGATAGTGTCTGGTCTTTATTCTCCGACGATCCAGATCTGGGTGTATTCTACAGTAGTGATCGATCTGGCTTGGTTGTCAAGACCGATGTCAGAGGTACCCTCGGAGAGATGGACGACGGACTTTCCCTTGCTGTTGCTCATGAAAATGAGGGAGTGAATAAGGTCATTGCTTGCGGCGAGCATATCTGGACTGCTACATCCAGTTCTTCCATCAATCGGTGGACCAATGTCGATACTGGATCTGACATTCAGTTGCCAGAAGCCTACAGACATCACCGAGCATCCAGTGCTGCATCTCGTCCAATGCATCTGTCGCCTCCCACATCCAGCGAAGCTACAAAGAAAGAGATCCCATCTCAGTCAATCCTGAGAATTTCGAACACTGCTAGCTTCCCCTCTCCGGTTGCAAGAGACGCTGATGCTTCTACGACATATTCAGCTTTGAGTGGAGCCCGAAAAGCCTCAGAAGTCATTGTAGACCCTGATATCGGCGTGATCGTTCCTATCAATGCACTGCCAGAAGAGACCATCGAAGGTCAACATGGTTTGGTCAAGCATAAATTGCTCAATGACCGCCGTCGAGCTTTGACTTTGGACACCGCAGGTGATGTCTTGCTGTGGGATCTATTGAGAGTATGTTTGCCGCAGGGTGTCTGTCGAGTTATACTAATTGTGATAGTGTATCCCAATTAAATCATTTGGGAAAACTCATCTTGAGAATGTCGAGCCTGAGGTCAATACAATGGAAGCAGTCGCGCCATGGTGCTCAATCGACACTCGGACAGGACGACTTGCTGTCGTTTTGGAAGAGTACAATTGCTTCGATGCTGAGATGTATGCGGATGAGCTGGAGCTAGAGGAACCTGTTGAGTTCAGAGATGACCAGCGAAGTAAGTCTTTCGTCACATTCAGAGGACCAATCAATTGATTCGGGACGCAGTCAATCTCGGAAAGTGGATTCTTCGTCACATATTCTCGAATCTCATTGACGAGATGATCAAGAGAGATGAGGCTTACCGCAAGGAGCTAAATGACAACGTCAAGAAGAGTGGCAGAGCTAACGCGCCAACATCCATTCAACTTCCTACAGATGGCGGTAGCTGGTCAGACAACTCTGCTTTGACACCAAAGGGCAACGGGTATTCGTATCCCATGACACCTGGTATGGGCATTGGTGTAGCAACCCCTGCTCCTCTTAACCACCTTCCCGGTGTACCTGAAGATGGTGCACCTCTAGACGAAAGAGCATCTCAAGCGAGCAGGACCTCAGCTGAAAAGACTGGCGATTACTTCTCCAGTGCACCACTTCCCACCGAGGCCAGCTCTAAGCCAGCTACGGAGACTCATGAAGCTCCTCCAAAATCGCCTTCGGATGCCGATAAAGAAACCAATGGCAAGGACAGCAATACTCTGTTCGGAAAGAAATTCCGCATGGGTATGGGTAGCATGTCATTTGGCAGCAAGAAACTCGGCAGGTCTGCATCCACTGCAACAACCGAGAAGCCTGTCGTCGTCGATGAGAAGGTCGAGGATGGCTCCGAGACTTCGGATAGTGGAGAGAAGGAGAAGGAGGTCGACGACAGTTTCCACGGGATCGTGCAGAAGATTCAGAATGAGTACGAGAAAGCGCTCCTTGAGAATCCTGAGGCGCGAGTCGAAAGTGGAATCACACCCAGCTTGCCGAATGAGACGCCTGTGTTGAAGCCTCCACCAATGACGACTGTCATCATCCAGGAAGAGACATCGGGAGGTAGTGCAGACTTGTACAGAGGAACTGTAGCTACAGTTGGGGAAGATGCGACTTTGATTGCTGAACGAGCACCAATGTGGCTTGGTGATTTGCTCCTGCGAGTAAGTGACGGTTCGACACGAGCAAGAACTTTCTAACACATCGCGCAGAACAAGATCCCCTTGAAGGAGCCAGTGAAGGTCTCCTTTGTGTTGCAGCCATGGCAAGATCAGCTACCAAGCATTGCTGGACCAGATGGAAATTCCCGTCTGAACGCCAACAGAATGCTCAGAGTAAAGAAAATCTTAGCATACGTTGCTGAGCGTATTGAAGCAGCTCCAGAGCAGCCAGATCCTGATGCTTTGCGGCCAGAAGAATATCTTGAGCTTTATTGCTACGATCAAGTAAGTAGTGGAATATGCTGTTATTGATAACCTCGCTAATACAATGTCAGAAATTGCCAATAACAATGAGTCTTGCCACGCTTCGTGCCCATGTTTGGAAAGGGGGAGCAGATGTCATGCTCTACTACAAGAGTAATGGAAAGAAGCCCATCGCTTATCAGAAGACACCAGCACCAGAAGCGCCATCGGAAGCACCAGCGGCGACAACTACAGCGACTACTACATAAATGGTCGGGGAGGGTATTCCTTGTGTATCTGGGTAGCTTAGTACTGCATATACTTCTCTCTGTTGGGTTCATGTTCGATAGCCTTTCCATTAGCATAGTCTCATCTGTTCTAATAGAATAAAAGTGTGGTCTGGACAGCACGAAAGAAATTCAGGAATGACAGTGACAGTGACTGTTGGTCAGCAGGTCGATTGACGCTTTACTGTACAAGTTTGGTATACAAGTTTACAGACAGTGAGGTGGGTATCTCCATCCATCTATCCCAGACGCCATCTATATGCATGTGAAGTATTTGTACTTTCTTGAAAATCCTCATGGTTCTCCCTCTCCAGATAGAGCATTATACGCCCATTGATACGAGCCCAAGAAGATAGCACCTCCAGCACTAATCCACAAAATCCTCGGTCCAATGCCCGCAAAGAAAGCTCTCGGGCCACTGTCCTTCAATATCTGCTTCAGCAACGGTACAACAGCTGTCTTCTCCTTCGCCAACATCATCCTGGTCTTCAGCACATCCAACGGCGTCGTTGTCCCGGCAGCAATCGCACCCGCCGCACTCCCGAACAGTCCACTCTCCCACGCACTTATACTGTCCTTGCCAGACTTCCTCCTCCTGTACTCCTTCATAGACTCCCACAGCGGGAACTGAATCACCGTGAACGGCACCTCGCGCATAATAGTAACCGACCACCCTCTATAAAGCTCCATCCACACACCCGACACTCCAATAGCTCTCCTCTGCGAAAGAATTGCCTTAATAGTCGACAACGACGAGGGATACTGCCCAGCCTGCGTACGCTGCTTGATGACCTCTGTAGGAACCCTGACCGCACACGCAGCCACCTCTCCCAAGCTCGCCGCAATCATATGTTCGATCGGCGCAGTCCATTCCTCGCTCTGCCCCTCTATCACTTGCTTCGCATGTCTCCTAGCTGACAGAAACGACTTCGTGTATTCGTAGGTGCAGAAGAAGAGCGCTGCGCCGGGTGCGGACCCAACGATCGCACTGCCTACGCCGCGGTAGATTCCTGTGAAGCCGCCCGAGGCAAGAAAGCCGGATGAGGATTGCAGACGGGTTTTGAGCGTATCGAGGGGGTAGAGGGAGAGGTCGACTGTGGTTCCTGCGAGGGCTCCGGCGAGGAGCGCGGTCGTGAAGGCGGGTTGGGTGGGAGCTGACATTGCTAGAGCTTTGCAGAATGCCGGGATGTAGAGATGCTTTCTTCTCTAGTAATTTTCCAAATAGGAAAGACTTTTAGCACTCGATTCTGGGTAGAGGCCGAAGCCGGCTTGAGCTTGGGGATGCCATGGGTAAGGTGGTGACGGAGTTGAAGTGAGGTCGGAGCTCGTCTAGATTTATTTTTGAACGCGTCTTCCCGTGCATCGCTCTCTCAGTCCTTGAGGTAGCTCCATCAAGACTTCATTCTGCACAACTTGAGATCACTTGCAATGGGATGGGCGCCGCCACACTCGTCAAAAATACAAATCTACTTAAGAAAACTGCTTCAGCAGTTCACTCTATTTCAGCGATAGAGTTTTCGAACGTATGGAAGCAAATATGGTTGAAATCACGAGGGACTGGCCTGGGCGCCAATCCGGAATCTACAGTTGGTACGTATATATATTTCTCGGTAGTTCTTGTGAAAGTTCATATGTTAATGTATATCTTTAGGTTTGGCCATCAGTGGTGGAGTTGATTCTATGGCTCTGGCCTTCCTATGCTCTAGCATGAGAGAGACGCTCTCGGCAACGAACAGAGTCAACTTTCGAGCCTTTGTGGTCGACCATGGTGTAAGGGATGGAAGTGATGTAGAAGCACTAGCTGTTTCAACGAGTCTAGAAAACAGAGGTAATTAATCGTCTCGATTGGACTGAGGGCAGATATTGACCTGGTCATCGCAGGTATTCCTACCCAGGTTCTGAAAATAGAATGGCCATCATCTCTCCAGACACCTGGACTACCAAACTTTGAATCCTCAGCTAGGAAGTATAGATTCCGTGCTCTGGGGAAAGCTTGTAGTGAATTGGGAATCAAATCACTATTCTTGGCTCATCACGAGGATGATCAGGTTGAAACTATAATGATGAGGTTGATGGAGGGTCATAGGATGGGTCTGACGGGTATCAAGGCCCATTCGGAGATCCCTGAGTGTTACAGTATCCATGGAGTTCATGAGAGCGGTGGTCTCGATAATGGAGCTACGGAAGAAGTCACTGAGCATAATTTTGAGCATCCTCTTAAGAATGTCCATGGCAAGATTACTGCAAGCTGGAAATCTCAGCTGATCCCCGAGACTGGAGGCGTGAGGGTTTACAGGCCGTTACTGGGATTCAGCAAAGAACGTCTCATTGCAACATGCAAAGCGAATAATGTCGAATGGTTCGAGGATCATACCAACAAGGACAGAACTCTAACCAAGAGAAATGCCATCCGCCACATTCGAGCTACTTATTCCTTACCAAAGGCACTGAGTAAGCCAGCTCTTTTAGATCTCTCGAAAAATATGAAAGAGCAGGAGCAGCGCCGAAAGGATGTTATGGAGGAATGGCTTCGTAGCTGCTGTATCAGTTCATTGGACCTTCAAGTGGGAGTTGTGCAAATTAAATTCACGGACTTGAACCAGTTCAAAGATCTCCCGTCATGGCCGGGGGGGAAAGCCGGGCAAATAGCAGCGGAGCTGCTTAGGAGGATCATCATGCTCGTAACTCCTCATGAGCATGTATCTATCTCATCTCTCCATGGCGCAGTAAATCGTTTGTTTCCAGAGCTTACTGATACGAAACCTCGAATGGGCTCATTCACAGTATGCGGACTGTACTTCCAACCCATTCTACGAGATACTTTTGAGATGGACGGCCTTGGACATGGCCACAAACCCGCCTGGCAAATCTCCCGCCAACCATTCGGAAGCAACGAGGTCGGGAAACATGTTCTTGCCTTTCCGCCCACAATTCGAGCTCTCTGGTCATCTTGGCAGCTCTTCGACGGACGATACTGGATTCGAATAAAGAACACATCTTCGTCAACTGTACTCGTCCAGCCCCTTTCACCCACGCAATGGCCGAGATTCAAAAAAGAGCTCGGTCAGCACCGGAATGGAGCGCTACAGATTTTGAAAGAGAAAGCGCCTGGTGGTATAAGGTATATAGTACCTTCAGTCGTACTTCGGACTGAGGAGAAAGATCGTGTTGTGGCTTTACCGACGCTGGGCATCTGCCTTTCAGAGATCGAGGAGCGGAAGGAGGTCGAATTTGAGGTGCGGTACAAGAAGATTCATACAGCTGGTTTGCCGATTGTAGGTAGTGAGGGATCTCCATCTGGTAGTAGATGAGTGTCCCCAGGACGAAGGATCAACCATCAAGCTGAGGGCTAAAGGGTCAGAGATCTCGCAAGGTGTTCTGCCCCATATATAGCGAAGGAAAGATCGAATAGACTCAAATAGATTCTCCGACTGTCTCGATGTATGTCTATCTACGTCTCTGTCTTCTCTGCGCTATCTACCCCCTTGTCCGCCCATCTGCCCATGGCATGGCTCACCCAAAAATCAAACCCACTCCCTGAGACCATAACCTGTGAAAAGTCTGGGGTATCCTTGAACGCCTATAGCCAACCCAGTAATACTGTACTAAAGATCTAACGCCGTTCTTTCATGCTTCTCCCAAGCAGAAATCTTACTCAGGATGCAACAAGTATACAATGCCACTCATGATGTCTTGCAGATACTTGCTGTCAAATCAACTATTTGTGATGCAGTGCTGAAAAACAATGACGAGTACAAAAGGCTTCTTATGCAGTAATGCCAGTGATTCGTCCCTGTCCTAACTCCACGCTATGCAATATGATTGTGTTTTCTTGGAAGTAGTCTTCATCTCAGATGAAGTGCCTTCTTTGCGTTTTCGTAGACCACGTAGGTGATGCTGACTGCGGGGACAACCTTCAAGAGGTTGGGCGTAATGCCTTTGAAGAGTCCTTTAACGCCTTCATTTTTCACTGTCTTCTGCGCTACATCTATTATACCCGAGTAGGTCGGAGGGTGAAGAACAGTTCTGTGACGAATTAGCATATTGTCTGGAAGTACTGGAGCTCCCAGATCGTCGGAGTCCGCAGAACTCAAGGCAATGTCTGAAAGGGGAGGCTTACCCTTGAGCTTGAAGTCTCGTTCGCAGAAGATTGATTGGGTATACGATGCTCGCTCCGAAAGCTCCCGAGAATGCTCCAATGCAGCCTGTAGCAAAAGACCCAGGAAGTGCATCCTCTTCGTGACATCCCAAGATCCTAGCATTGCGGGCTGCAAGCCGTGCCTTAAGATACTCAAATGTTCCCAAGTCAATGGCGGAATAGGGGAACATTCCAAGGAGACCCATGGTCAACCCTCGATACGAGGACTTTACAGCCCCCTGTTCAATCATCTTCTTCGCGGTAGCGATGATGAGTGCGTTACCATGCAGACCGCCGGATACAGTCTCGCATTGCATACTGCATTTTGTAAGCTTTAGTAATAGGGATTGAGTGCAAGGGAGCGTACCGGAATTTTAATGTGTCTATTGGATAAACAAAGAGTCTATATCTGTCAGCGTGAAGCATAATCAAGGGATATGGACACCAACTGTGATATAAGTCCACCAACTCCTCCAGCTACAAACTTGGAATAAGGATTGATGTTTTGCGGATCGTTGTGACCCTCCATATGCGCCAGTACTCGCTTGGCGAATTCGTAGGATCCAAACTTGATTGCTGATTCGGGCATGACTTTAATGACGTTCAGGCCATTACCTAGAGAGTCAGTTGCGCCTCGAGTCATTTCGTGGGACTATTTACCAGCAAACAAGCTTCTCATTCCACCAGCTTTCCAGAGTTCTTTGGTAGCATCAATGAGAGGTCGCCCAACCGTCTTCGCTACACCAACAGCATCCCCTTTCTTTATCGCATTCACCGAATCTTTTGCTGGACCGATGTTGGCGATGAGGTAGACCTTTAATCGATCTAATGGTGCGGTAGATGTTCTGGAGACGACTCCCGCAACTGCGCCTGCTGCAAAATAGCCTGGATCGGGCAGAATGTCCGTCAGCAATAATTTCTCCACAGGCGCAACATCCTTCGAAAATTTCTCTTCCTCCTCCTCGGCGGTTTCGAGTTTTGACTTCATGCTTTTGGCGGCGGGTCGAACCTGATCGGTTATCGGTGTCTGATACCCTACAGCAGAAGGTTCTAACGAGATGTCTGGTTCTAGTTGTGCTGGTATAAGGTCGGTGGGCGAGGTTCGATTGGGTTTTGGTGAAGAATCCGCGATTTTGATGATGGCGCCAAACAAGACTGACAGGGACGAAAATCGAGATTGTGATTCCATACCTAAGCCTTCCAGCGTCTCCTCGCTGATTGAGGTATCGCCTTCGGCGTTTAAAGTAACAGCAGATGAGTAGTAAGACATGACAGCTTTCAGCCCAGGAGCTTTGTGTGTAGGTAGGAAGAGCAAGAAATCTCTATAATATTGTCAGCTTTTGCACTATTCACTGCAGAATTCACGATAGACACGACGGTGACAAGCAAGATCTAAGGAGAGAAATCTTACCTCCATTCCGCAAAACTTATGTAGCCCTATTGATAATCAGTACTGTATGAGGTATGAGGTACCGCGGTTGGGTTATATACGTCGTTGTTTTGATCGACCTCGCTGAAGAACTGGTCAAGCTTGGAATTGGGAACCGCTAGACCAGCTGTTCTAAATGCATTTCTCAACTCGCCCTTGTTCAGCTTGCCATCTTGATCTCGGTCGATAGAGTGGAACAGCGAGAAGAGCTCTTTCTCTGTCCTCTCAACAAATGTGCGAAATTCTGCGCGTCGGATGTCAGTGACGTATCACCAGAGGGACAGATACGATGAATCCCCCGCCAACTACCGGAAGACATACCCTCATACTGTATCACTTCGTCTCCGTTCTTGTCCATCGCTTTGATAACATCCTTGAGCATGTCGTTTGCATTTTTCAAAGCTGCAAGCTTGGTTAGAGGGTGGTAACTTGCAACATATAGAACTGGCAGACTCACGATGGTCAATGCGAGTCAAGCCTTTCTTGAGGCCATTGAGATCCAGCTCCCCTTTACCCTGCGGATCCAGCTTCTTCCACAGCTTCTCGATCCGAGCATCCCTCGAGTTCTGACTCTCCGGTAGCTCCATCTTGACGTCGCGGTTGTTATCAGTGATCGCTCATCGCGGAGGACAGATTGTACAAGCTTTTAAGACGTGTCGCAAAAGACGTTATCATCGATTCGAGGTTGGAAGCATTTGTCGGTTCTGCAGATATTGAGATTATGGCAGGGTGAAAGACGATATGTGCGCGAAGTTGTGCGTGGGTACCTTCTTTTCTCTGGGACCGGCTTCGTTTTTGGACTGGTCGGCCATGAATTTCAAGATCCTTACTCCCTTCTACCTTCAAGCGCAGGCCTTTCGTCACAAGCTCGGTCCGGAAAGGGTCCGTCGCCAAGCACAGGCTAGTCAGCGGGGAGACCTGACGTTAGCCGAGCGATTATTGTCTGATTGTAGGTTCGTCGGATCATTCTTCATTTTCATGCTTTGTATATCGCACTCTATGCCAGACTCGTTTACAAGATACAGAGGCTCCAGCCGAATAAAGCGCTTCGTGCACTGCTCAAGAGCAAGGTTGTCTGCGAATGGCGCTTCGACTGAGCCTGTCATTTAACTGTCAAGTTAGTTTCACAGGACCGATGGCTCAATCGAAGGTGAATCCCGCCGATTTCTTCGAGAAGCTTATAACTTGAGCTGCTTGTCACCCATCATTATCCGAACTCCAACGATTTTCAGACCAGGACCAGGCAATATTTTACCAATCTGCTGAGCTTGGTTGGTCGCTGCAGATGGACCAGATGTAAACGCCAATCTTCGATCAGAGTTGAATAATGGTTGGAGCATTCAAGCACAGGAGAATAATCAAGGATGAGCTGGCAAACATGCTATGGCCAGGCCATCCATCACAGCAAGGTCTCTGGAGTAATATCAAGACTCCATTTTCGGATATCACAGACTTGCTACCGACACTCGTGCTTTGGCGCAGGAGCGGACAATACAGCAAGGGCGAACAGGCATATCTAATAGCAGGAGAAACCTCGAAGCAATGGTGACCAATAGCTCCAGGTCAATAACTCGAGCTTACCATATCTAAGAGATGTTACCCATACCGAAGGGCTCCTTCGGTGGGAGAATGCCACATCTGCGTATACATACGCCCAAAGATAGGCAATACCCCAGCGAGTTGGAATACAAATCTCGAAGCAGCAACTACGTTCGGATCCTACATGTGATTGCATGAAAGCACTTCCGTTGGTAGCCTGCGTTGGCTGGTATCGTCATCTATGGTATCGACATCTGTAAAGCTTGCTACATCCTTCTATTCTCACCCCTTTCTAAGGAACCCAGCGATGTCTTCCAGAAGATCCTCTCTTGGGAGGGACATTTCTATGGTCTGACAAGGCAAGTAAACTTATATATAAGTGCGGCATTCAAGACCATTCTCCCGATCTGCTCCTTTTTTAGATGGTGAGGGGCATCATGCGAGTATTTTGATTTTGTTAATTCCTGCATTGAAAGACTAAGCCAAGAACTTCGCGAAGAAGTGCATTGCTTTTCTTCAGCGGCAGATTCCGATTCGTGTCAAGCTAAGTTGAGGCAATGAGTGATGTAGTAGACCATTCATCTCAAAGGAATGGTCAGTTAGTAGCTTACATTGTAGTTGTAGTTTAGCTAACAATGTCATCGACAGTGAGCACAACCTGTCAAACAATCTTTTTTCTTTACTCCTCAATCGTCTGCTTAACTCGACGATGAAACCTGCTCGAGTTCCTTGGCAACTGAATTTGAGAGCTTTTATCTTCTATTCTCTGACAGCCTCACGAGCGGGAAGCCATTGAAGACGATGCCCAAAATAGTCTCTTCATACTCCGGATATCAGACACTTCGGAATCTTATGCGGGGTGTTGCCTAGACAGTCAGACAGTCAGATCTTCACAACTGGCAGAGCCATCCGTTGATCTCCCAGCAATCTTCATCTCACAAACTTTCTCTCCCTGCAGTAGAGCGGAAACAATGGGCGGTGTGCTCAGGAAACGACGCTGACACTGATTGGCCACTCCTTGTTCTGGAACATCAAGGCGCGCAAGCTAGCACACACCACGAAGACATGTATGGAGGGATGAGCTTTATCTCTGCTTACAGCGGCTGTTATCGCCTGTATGCTCCGATTAATCCCACGCCAATTGCGTTCTCTTCATGCTTCACTTTATGCATGTTCATTTATAGATTGCGGTTAATGTCTGCCATGGAGGTGGCTGACGCAGGAAAGCAGACAGATTGAAGAATCACGGCCGAGGGAGGGGTTGAAGGTTGAGGGGAGGGGGTTGTTTGAGATCCAAGCGTTGTCCAGCCCTGCCAACCAGAAGCACCATCCCTTACGGGGGTCCAACAGCACGCAAGAGTGGCAGAGCACAACAGCCAGCAAGGTGGCACCGAGATGGCAGCTTTATGCGGGAAGGAGGGGAGCAGTGGTGCAGTGGTGCTGCGTTTGCTGGAGAGATGCTTTCTCGGCGGTTGACGGCGCCAACCAGCGGACAGGGCGAGTTGCTGATCCCAGCCATCCCAGGTTCCAGATGTTTGGAGGGTGGCGAAGGTTGCTGCTAGCCAGCCGAGCCAGCCCAGCGTCCAGTCCCAGTGCAGCGAAGTGCTGTCCCTCCCTCGGTGAGGGCGGGTTCTCACAGATCAATGGGGAAAGCCACCTTGATTTGGACCCGAAGCAGTTGTCGAGCTCTGGACAATGCAATGTTTGATGAGAGCAGCATAGATAAGAGACTGGCTATAGCAATGGCAATGGAAATGGCATCACTCTGGTACAAAGGCAGAAGGTCGATGTATCTACCGTCCTATCGAGTCCATTTGTTGACATACCATAACAAAGGAAAGCCGCCCGTCCCTCGACCTCCAAGAATCGGATGGGCACGGGTCGCCCTCCCTCATTCCTCAGGCCTGTCAGGCCTCCAATGGCACCCACGCCGTCATGGGCGCACCATCGCTGTGTTTCTGTTGGTTCGCTAAGAGAGTGGGCTAAACACCGGACATCCACTAAGACCAAAACAGACAAGCGCCACCTCCCTTCGCCTCCTTCCACTCATTCTCCCTCTCTCCTGCTTCCCCTCCCGCCTGCTCGCTCAACTTCTCATCCAACCTCACATCTCCCCATTTCTCTCCCCCGATAACACTCGACTCCATACATAACTACAACCACATCCAGTTCGCTATAACTTCATTAATACTCGTCCGTTGTTCGCATCCTACTGCTACCATCAACATAAAAAAAACTCTGCCACACCGCTCCATTGTTCTTCACAGCCTCCCGGTCGCATCATTCCAACCCCCAACCAACCATCAACCTCACCGACTCGAATCCATTAATGAGCCGATAAAATGTCGTCCTTCTATCACTACAACACTCACCAACACCCTACCTCCACAAATGCACAATCCGCATCATCGTCACATCACAGCGGTCGTGGCCGTCGAGCTCCTCGCCTGTCGCAAAATGCTCACAAGCAATTCCGGGGTGCCAGAAAGGATCTCGAGGAGGCTGCGGTCGTAACAAGCTTTCGTCAGCGCTTTGAAGCTGGTCGATCCTTCGACCTCGATGATGACTTGGAATTCTGTCCCAATCTCCTCACCGAGAGTGATATGGTTTCCATCCATTCCTCCTCGTCGGATCGATCCTCGTTGTCAAGTGGGTCCCCAGAATCCAGCCCCCAATCCCACCAAGTAGCGCCAGACTCGAACTTCACCCTCAACTCCAACTCCGTTCCATACATGCCTTCCTACCAGAGTCAGCCTACTCCTCTCAAACTTCATCAACCAGCTGCGACTCGGGTTCGCAACGCCATCCCAATCGTCAACCCGAGTACCGGCATGTCGATGGCCAGCCCCCCACAGAGTGTTAGTCCCGCCAGGATGCAACATCTAAACCGACGTTGGTAGATCGACTCTTCTTCTGTTCCACCCATTAGCAGAGTGGATCTTCCACCATCGCATTAATTGGCTTTTCGCATTCTTGTCACATCATCCTTTGGCGGGCACTCTCCCTGGCATCGACAATCTTCCGGTTACGGCACTTTCCACCTCAACGAATCCTCACTGTACAAATTCTTCTTACGACCTACCCACCACCAAATTCCTTGAGACAGTAACGGCGCAGCAAACGATTTCGATACCACTGTTTAAGTAGGAGATGGTGTTTCCATCCAAATATGATGGCTTGATTTTGAGCGCGCATTGCATATTTTTGTGACGGTGTTTGGGCTGCATTGCTTTGGGTGGGACAAGAAGCGGCGTCTTCAATGGGTTTTATGAAAAAAGACACATCATAGTTACATAGAACGATTTCCTTTTCTCGTCGGAGACCGGGCTGTTTTGCGGGTGTTATATTTTCGGATACCTATACGGATGGGAAAGATCTCTCTCAATCTTTTTTGTTTTATGGTTTATCAGTAGGCGGGCTGGGTGTCGGTTGGTATGAACAAAGGTTGTGCTTCCTTGTATGATGAGCGCTTCAGGTGTTGTGTCTTTGGTCTGATACTTTGGGGTACTCTGGGTATGGCTTGGCTTTGAGCGGGTGATCTGGCAGGTGCATTATCGGATCGGATCGACTATGTCTGTCTACGGATGGGTTGGTTATGAATGATATACGGTCCGAGACTGGGTGGGCAATGGTCGTTTAGGACCTTACACCCGAAATATATTGTCTTTCATCTTACATGTCCTTTTGCGCAAGAGTTCCGGGGCACGTACATATCTTGTCACGAATATGGAACGAAATGGGATACGATCTTTAATATTAAAAGTGTTCACACAACTTCTGAAGATACAACTCTCAAATGCCTCGATGGTGAATGCTCCACTGTTTCCAGCTCATCAAACAGCTTTACAGCAATCACCCCAGCTGTCAGTGGAGGAATGAATGGGAAACACTCCACTCTACATCACACCAAACATCAAGCCACGCCCCTCTCAGGATACATCCCTTCGCAAGCCAGCTGACTCGCCCAGATCCCCACTGGCTTAGTAACTGTCTGCATTCCCCCTCCCTAAAGCAATAAATGGTAGAATTGGATTAATTTGTAAGACAGCTATCGAAAGGACGCTTCATCCGTTTCATCGGTCTGTACCTGCAGTGATATATGTAGCCTGTCCCTTTCTGGGCCGTCGATTCAGGAACATGAAGCAGATTCCAGTGCCGGAATTGACCCCTTGTTCTGAGCCAATCAAATCGCGAGGGGTACTTAGTCCCCGCTACCAACCACATGTGAATCTCTCAGGCCCATTACCCGAACGTGAACTCAACAAATAAACAACATTTCTTCGACCTTGAATGCTTCGCTTTGTATATCGCTATCGTACTTTCCTTCTTGCTTGAGAACGAGAAGCATTAGAGACAAGGGATCGATACTGCCTCGTCCAAAGCCAGCGCCTTGCCGCGACTTCTTCCGCATGCCCGAGCCACACGTGTCTCTGAGTTACTGAGACACGAACATCTACCAAATCAACAAGCAAGATGTCCGGCACCGTAACGCCAACAGGATACACTCCTGGTAACCCATCCTCGCCCCAAGCCTACGTCGTTTCTCAATACTCAAGCGATGAGATACGTCTCCCTGTTGACGGCAACCGGCCGCCACCCAACACACCCGCCAGCGACTTCAGCATGTCGCCGCGCCATCCTGAATCAGCATTACAGATGAAGCGAAGCAGGAAGCCTTCAAATCTCAACCTCGTCCACTTTGTCGATCTCAGAGCCGTGACTTACGAAACAGCCGTAGACGAGAATCTCATGTGTCCGATATGTCACTGTCCGCTGGTCGATCCTGTCATGACAGAATGCGACCACATTTTCTGCCGTTCGTGTATCGAGGAATCCGTAATCCACAGCAAGTCTTGTCCCATTGATCGGTCGACGCTGGATCAGGATGTCAGTTCGCTGAAACGGGCGCCGAAGATCATTCTCAATCAGCTTGATAGCTTGAAAGCAACGTGTCCTTGCTGTTCTCTGTCGTTTGCTCGGTCCATGTTGGCGAACCACCTGGAGAAGTACTGTCCGGAGACTGTCATGAGATGTCCTGGTAGGAACACCGAGAAGGAATGTCCTGAGAATGTCAAGAGGAAGTACGCTAGTCGAGGGTGTCTACATTATGAGACCGACTGCCCTGATTGTTTAGAATCTCTACTGGAGGTCGACATGGAAGAGCATCGTGAAGATCTGTGCAAGGAGAGGTTCAAGCAGTGCGAACATTGCGGGATCGAGATTCTACGTTGCAAGGTATCCGATCACAACAAGGAATGCTCAGATGTGATCGCACCTTGTCGCTGGGCTGGCTATGGCTGTCAGCACGAAGCGAAAAGAAAAGTTCTGCATCTACACACAGATGAGTGTAGTCTAAAGACCGTTGGACCCATGACAGATATGCTACGAAGAGAAATTGGCGAGCTAAGGTCCGAAGTTCGTACTTTGACAGAAGCAAACCAACGACAAGAACGCCGCATCAAATTCATGGAGAGTGGCTCTTCACGGGATTTCAACCAACCCATCTACGCGACAGATCTCTCCAGTCCATCATCACTGCCGAATTTACCCGAACCAGCCAACACCGAGCCCCTCGACTCAGGCCACCAGTACCTCCTCTCGCTACTGGAAGCACAAGAGAGTAATCTAAGTCATCTCTCCAGCAGCCTCACAGAATCAGAAGCGAAGCAGACAACGATGCTGTTCAACGAAACCATCCCTATCAAGAATGAACTAGCAGAGATCAGGAGCATGCAGCAGACAACTAGCATGCATGTCCGCTGGTTAATGAGATTCCGGATCCAGGAAAACAGCAGACGGACTGTTGGTGGACCAGGGCCTGGGCCTGGGTCAAGTGGAGGTGGTTCGTATGGAGGAGGAGGGTCTGATGGCGGTGCGTCGAATGGTGATTCACTTCTTCCGAGGAGGTTGAGTGATACTATGTCGAGAGATTTGGTTACCAAGCTCTGAGCTGCTAAAGAATGATGACTGTCCACGCATTTGGAAAAGGTTGGCGTTTGTTACATGCATGATACGGAGGTGCGAGGTGCATATGGTGGGCTCCTGGTTTAAGGCGGCGATGATGTTTGCCCTAGTTAGGCTTACGATAGACGGAATTGGACAATTCCTAATGCACTTACCATATGAAAGAATACCGAAAGAACTCGTAATCCAACGTCAGATATGCACGAATCTATTCACCAGGTGATACTCTTCTAACTTGCCAGACCATACTTTACCCCTCGCAACGCATCTGCTTCTAAAATCGCGGAATTGGCTCCTGAACTTGCCCTTCTCTCCTATTATCTATCTTCTCTCTCTTTTGGTATCCAACAAGCAAGATATAGGTGAACCATATCCTCGCTAATATCCAAACAGACAACTATATCTCCGTCAAAATACAAGCCTCAAAACCCTCATTTTCCCCCAGATCTAGGCATTGGCACTTATAATACCATAATCAAGTCGTTCTGACCATCACATCTACATACACATACCAGAAATATGCCGGGATCCTCCCCATCATCCGTACCTCGCATTTCCCGCCCAGTTGCTCCAAGCCTACCTGTCCTTCCCCCCTTTCTCTGGTTATCATCCATTAACGAGACGTCGTGTTTACATGATATACTGGCCTAGCGAAGTATGAAAAGTAACAGCATGAAGGGGAAAATCTATGGTAGTAAGGAATGTGAGATGCATATCAGATACAAGATGTATGTAGAGAGAGGACTTAGAGCTTACCCTGTCAGGGAAGGGTGAACAGTCATTCTTAGACTCTAACAGGATAGATCGGATAATCTTTGGATTGAGGTGGATATGCTCAGTATCATCAGCAGAGTCTTGAGATATCAGATACCGACGGCGCACTGATAAAGGAAACCCACGGAAACCCATTCTGTGCCCCGATCTTCCTATGTAAAATTTCTCACCGCCAGGTATATATAGTTGGACTCAATTGAATCTCGATATGGAAACTTCGACATTGGAAAGGCCAAGGTTCGGAAAGTAGTATGAATATTCACAAGATCTAGTTGTCCAGTTAAGAAGACCCGAAATAATGTCCTGGTTAAGGGGGACTGTGCAACGTCTATGAAAAGACCTCTGAAGTTGAGACTGCTATGATGGAGAAACGTTGATACTGGCATGGCAAAGTTTTCTACAACTCAATGTCCTCAGTGCCATCTGGGACATTACAAAGCCACACCGACTGATACTCGATCCAGCTCAGGTTTCACTGGCATACAAATAAAAGTGTAGTCACTAGCCCAGGAAAGAAGACATCTCAACATCCATTACACTAAAGACGTCTAATGTCATCGCTATGCATCGCAACATCAAACAATATGCAGTGCTTCTTCACCAATTCAGGCCACTGCACCCAATTAACAACGAAAATTGGTAGTTTGACCCGGGCCAATGCGCAAAGAATCTCATTACTCATCATGCATTCGCCAAAATATGTGCAAGAACAGAAGAAAACACGCTCAAGAACTACCAGACTCAAAGTAACGATGTCCATCCCACCACCAAAGCAGCTACACCTACCAGGAGGGCAGTGCTAGCCCGAATATCCACAGCTCCACTCTTCTTGGTGGTTGTCGCTGACGGAGCTGCACTGGTTGTTGTGGTTGCTCCATTTGGATTGTTGCTCTGGTCTTCAGGCAATGGAGTGATTGCCAGACCTTGCATAACATCGCCGTTGCTTTGCTTCACTTGCTGAGTGACCGTGGTAGCTGTGACTGGAATGATCTTCCCAACAGGAGCATTGTCGATGCCATTATCAATCAGATCCTGAACTCCAGGAGGGACCGCTGGAATTGTGAAGTTGTTGTTGAAGCCATCGTTAGTGATCAATGAGGCAGTACAGTTTGGAGGATTGTTGGTGGTATTCGCAGCAGTCATGCTTTGGAGTTCGGTGCCATTGAGCGTGTTGAATTGCTTTTGAAGTGTATCGTAATCCCCAAGTAGATCAGCAGTTCCATCACTGTTCAAGGTCACAAGACCGTAGTTCGATGTCTCTTGCGTGTACTCGTAGACTAGACCTCCTGATAGAACAGGAGTCACCAGAGGACCGTAGAGAGCGGGGACTTCGGTAAAGACTCTTGGATATGGCACGTTGCAGCCATATTCGGAGAAGTAGACTGGAACACTAGTATTGGAGAAATCTGATACGAGGACATCGTACTGAGCGGTTTCGAATGTGGACTCGCCGCACCATGAATAGCTGTTGAGCGCAAAGACATCGACTCTGGAGGGATCCGAAGTATCTCCAGTCGTGGTACACTGAAGGTAGTTCCAGGTGTCAAGAAGAATCTCGCGGACATCTGCAGCGCTGTATCCCACAGGGATCTTTCTGTCACAATTCTTTGCAACATAGTTCTTGAGGTCTCGAGTGATAGCCTAGAGAGATTAGTACAGGGTAGATGTTTGGGGAGCGTTTGACTGACTCTCATATATGGAGGCACAGTCTTGCCAGTAGGCAGGTCGTTGATGACCTCGTTGCCAGAGAAGAACATCATTGTGTTGGGGTAGTTCTTGAACGCTTCGACAACTGCAAAGGTACGATTGACATAGCCAACGTAATAGCTCTCCCATGGTGCAGACCGATCAATACTTTCTCCAGCCAGAGGGGAGTTCACATCGAGGATCATGTAGATGCCAACCTGCAAAATCAGTACAAATTCAATTGCAGTTCGGAGATTGACTCACGGCATTGAAGATACTAGCACACTTTTGAGAATTAGTATTGAAAGTTCTAGTGAGATTTCGAAGCGCAAGACGTAGCTCAGGCCTAATGGGCGGGGTTGGGTACTGGAATCCAAACAAATCTGGGGACTTACAGCATCATGATTGATGTTTGGATCAATATTGTAGACCCGAATAGCATTGACCCCTAGTCCAATCAGCGTCTGTCCAACCCAAACGTTGTAGATTATACGGACCCAAACGTTGCATCAACGCAGCATCGCGCAAACACACATCCTTATCGGCCAGAGGGTCACTGCCCGGATTGTAGCCTGAACTTCCAGCCGGTTGGTACGCGACACCAACGATCTGAAATCTATTTCCTGTGACCGAGTTGACCAAATCCGCTCCCTTGATGGTAATTGTCTGGACAGCGAAGGTGGAGGTTGCGAGAAGCGCAAGGATCGCGATTTGGACCTGGTAGACGATCAATCGGATTAGCGAAATGTCTTAGATAGACCTGGAGAAGAGGATCTGCTTTGATCTGCAACTGAAACATAAATTCCAGAAGCTGGTATCCAGCGGTTGCGCGCATGAGGCGTTGTGGGTTCCAACAGTGAGGTGCGAAATCAACATACCGATCGAAACATGGTCTTGGACCTCTGTTTGGGCACCTCGCAAAGTCGTCTTCGCAACTCGTTACAACTGTCCGATCTTTCAAAGATAAATGACTCGAACTTCGCGTTATCGAGGAAGAATTGCGAGGAGCGCAAATTAACGAGCGACTTTTGGAATTTTGGTTGCGACGAAAGAAAGAAGAAACGAACTCGAGACTCGAATATGAAGGAGGGGCTGGGATTGCTTTCATCAATCTCGAGTCAATCTATCTGCAAGCTGATACGGGCAGGCGCGATCCCTGTTTCGGCTAAGCTTGGGTGTCAGGCTTGTTTTGTTTGGCTGTGCGTTTGGCGGGAGATCGGCTGTCATGCACCCAAAATTATAGTGTGTTTCCTGCCCTGCTTCGAGGGGAATTAGCTTGTCTCTAGCCAGCCTCGGCAAAAATGAGGGTATAAATATTGAAGGGTGACGAATATCTTGAGCAGCAAAGTGACAGAAAGATGGACATCTGTAAACATTAGGCTAGTGATGCTGAAATATCTCACTGAGCATACCAGGCCCGGATGAGGTTCCCATTCACTAGTACGAGCTCGCTACCACCATCTCAATTGCCCTGCCTCGTATTGTGTAGGGCATCCCGTATCACCTCGACTGCGCATCGAAGCAGAGGAGCTATTTCACAAGTTAATATCCAGTAGTTGTAAATTTACGATGGAAGGAACCCCTGCCTGTTTCTATATGATCGTCAGGATTTTGAACATTTCTTATCAATCATGGCAACCACGATGCTACAAATAAAGTCTAGCAGGTGACCAGCCGACCTTGAAGATTAGCAGGCTCTACAAACCCCGACTGCCAAATTCTAAAAATGTGTGAGTCCCTCGGCTACGTCTAGCAAGACTGCAACGTCAACTATGTTTGATTTACTTACCTTTGTACTTCTCCATGGCTACCCGTAAATGGTAAGCGAGGGAATGCCGAAAGTCAATAATGACTATCTATAGACGAACTTTTGAGCGACGGTACTGCATCTTTCAATTATATCTGAATTTGAATCACTGCTCAGTTTTATTGAGCATTTTCAAAAAGGTTTCATCTGCAATTTCGTTTCCATCGTGGTATGATAGGTACTTTCTCATGCTTTCCCCCCCGATGCTTCATATTGTTCTCCAAGAGGCCGTGAAGAATGTGAAAACATCATATCAACTCTGGATCACATCTCTTCAAGCTTGCCAAACCAATATATCGCATCCGCAAACAAACGTATCCCCCCACCTTCGCTTAATACTTAAAGTCGCAAAATGCACCGAAGACATTAACATCGCAGATCCGGCCCCCAACACCCAAACAGTCAACCGCCCACAAAGACCCCGACTACCTCCTACCCCACACCAAGCTCACACGCCATCAGCTCGGTCCAAGTATATTCTCGTATCAAACAATTAAACCCATCATGTGGTCTGCTCTTGTTTCCCCAGTCGCAAACCGACTTCCCCATCCGGACTCCGTTTTCCGTAATTGGCGCTCGCTCGCTCGCTTCGGTTCGTTCGGGGGGTTTCGTGTCACAAAGTAACCCGGCGACTTTAACCTAACACCCTCAAGCTCAAGCTCTCCAGTCAAGCATCAATACTTAAATTGGTTGCAAAACATACCGGACAATGATATAAGTAAAGGTCCAAACCTCCCGACATTTTCGGACTCGGAGATCTCTCAAGTTGGCTAGTATTGAGATGATGGAAGAAGTGTGGCTGATGATGGATGGATGATCGGCGCGAGAGCGAGATCCTGCAGCCTTCCTTCCTTCCGTACGCACTGCTGTATGTACATGAGCCATCGGAGTGTTTTGTGCCACCAAAGCCACATCCATGGGTATGCCCGAAAGCACGATCTCGGCGTACAAGCTGGTACTGTGTGGATGGTGCTTAGAATAAGTTTGTTCGTTGGTGTTTGCAGTCGGTCCTAGTTGAATTATACTTCGGCATCGGCAGAGTGTGTTCTTGTGGACATGACCTTGCTCAGGGTGTCAAGCAGGTGGTGCAAGTATGAAAGGCAAGTTAGGAGTGGAGGATATTTGGAGATGACTTGCTGAGTAAGGACATGTCAGTGGACGAGGAGGACATGGTTGTCGGAACAAGAATCTTAAAAGATTAAAGCAATCAGAACGCTTAGCGCTATACGAGAGGGTTTGAGATGATCGCACATGCTTTTACTTTCCTACCTATACAATAGAATACAGAAGCGTGACTTGGCTCGATCTTAGTGAGTAGATGAACCGAGTAGGAAGGGCATTATGAGTATCTATTGTAAAGTTCCTAAGCAAGCAACAAGATTTGTACGCCACGAAAGAAGCTTCTTCTTTGTACCAAACAAAATGCTCCCAATACAAAAAGCAAATCACCAACTATCAAGCTTCTAAGCCTTGAACTCCTCCACCTTACTTTCTGCCAGTCTCCCGGGAACGAGAGCGAGAGGCACGATACCACTGACGTGCATATCTGGTCCATATACGTGCATGTTCAACTTCAACTCTTGTCCGACGGACTTGATGTTCTTCAATCCCTCCTGGTAGTTAGGTCCGGCACGTCTGACCCAAATTTGGACATTGTGCTCGATAAGCTGGGGAGCAACCTCGCGGAGAGCGCGGATGACACCCTTGAATGTAGAGGCAACGTTGGTGAAGTTGGCAATACCACCACCAATGAAGAGGACCTTACCCTCGGGTGTGATTGGGGCGCGGAGCATGAGGTCGAGAACTGTACGGGCGTAGTGGAAGGTTTGGGTCTCGGTAGGGGCACCAGAGTATTCACCGTAGTTGGCGAGCTCATCAGCGAAGCCACTGCTGGCAATAGCATCGGCGTAAACAACGGAAGCACCACCACCAGCAACCAAAGTCCATACACGGCCATTGGCATTCAAGATGGTGAGCTTGAGAGATGCACCAGTCTTAGCATCGAGCTCGGCAATGTAAGCTTCCTCCTTGCTCATGTCACGACCGAAGGGAGCTGGGAACTCCATGGGTGGGCCAGCATCGATGTTGACCTTTCCATCTGATGCCTTGACGGCAGCCATACCAAGAGCAGCCGGTGAGCGTGCGATGGCCCATTTGACACCACACTCAAACTCGGCAGTCTGGTCGAGCTTAGCAGCCAAATCCAGGAAGTGAACCTCAGCAGATGTAGCATCGGCATTTGGGATGACAACGAGAGGGTTGATCTCGAGGTATGTGAACTGGCAGTCAACGTAGACGGCGTACAGTCTGGTAATGAAGTCGACGAGGACATTGTGTACACCCTTTGGTACCTTCTTGAGGAGCGTAGCAGCAATCTCTTCGTTTGATGGGTATTCGGAGAGGTCGACCGGAATCAGAATCTTCTCGGCTTTGGCGTCGACATCACCAACATCAACACCTCCCTCGTGTGTGAAGAGAATCCAATCACCCTGTCAAAACAAACATGGTCAGCACGTGGTAGGGGGACAAGATAGTGTTTCACTGGAGGACGAAAGGAGGATGGCGTAACAGTAAACACCCGGCAGGTAGCAGCGGATAGCCCTGACAGCGGCAACGATAACGCACATGCAGATGCAGGTACGAAATTGCATCTAGGAGGTTGGTGTTTGATAACAAGAGTGGGCCATTTTGGAAATGTGTTCCTTAGCCTCCGCTCGTCCGTACCATCTCTCCTGCCGAATCAGGGCCGGAGACAACAAAAAGGTCGTTGCAGCCCACATGCCAAAGTCATTTTTGCAGTGTTCCAAAATTCGACTTCTGACATTCGCTTGAGTGCTAGACAGCCTTTGGATCTACAAAGCGCTACTGCTTGGCAAAAAAATGCTTCGCGGCGTCGCTTCTGAATTCCAGCCCAAGAATGAGGAAAAGTATAATAACGGTAAACGTACCTCTCTTTGCGAGTTGATGTTGATATAGTATTCGGTTCCGTCTGGATGAGGCACGAAAGGCTCAACCAGAAATTGTCTGAGGTAGCCAACTGTGGTCTCAACCTTTTGTTCCTTTCCAGCACGAGCAGCAATCCACGCCTTTGCCTCTGGCCATGTCTTGTTCAAAGCTAACAGTCCGCTCTTGCCTCGGCGCTTGATCAATTGATCTGGCTTTGCAACGAACTTTGAGCCTGGAACCAAAAGCCAAGGATATGAAGTCTCGGCCTGGTCGAGAATGGCCATCACCTCAGCATCTTCTGGGAAGTATAGCGAGGCGAGCTTTGGAGGAGCGTTGTGTGTGGAGGATTTTGGGAGAGGAGAAGGCTTGATAACTGGGGCTCTGGTAAGGTGGTAGTTGAGGATAGCCTTTCCGTCGGCTTCGAGGATGGATTTGGCGGCCATTGTGAAGGGTTTGTGGGAAGTTTACTAGTTGAAAAAGGTCAGTCCAAGCTCTATTCTGGATTGTGGTATGCTGACAAGAATGTGAAAAGTGCTTGTAGGACGTTTCTCAAAGTACGGAATTCGATTGAACAAAAGGACGGCTTTACAGAGAAATTGAAGCTTGAATCGAACGAGGCGTCAGATTGACCGGACTTTCGCAATTCGCAAAAGAAGGACGCAGATTTGATTCAAAATGAGAAAAGAGGTTTGTGCAAGAATACTGGACGAGGATTGACCAAGAATACAAGACGCTGGGTGTTTTGTTTCGGGGAGCAGAGGGGGGGTTTGATGCGAAGGGAGGACAAGGAAGCAGCAAACATACCTCGACTATTCTTATTTCAAGGGTTTCGGGATCGGATCAGAATCGACTCAACTGGCGGGAGGATACGGCGAGAAGTTCGAAGTGATGTTGGATTTGACAAGAATAGGAATTGTCTGAATGTTGAAGGATTTGGGAGAGTGCGAGTGAGAGCAAGTCTGCTTTGGGGTGGCAGTGATGGATTGTGGTGGGTCGGCGAGTAACAATTATTCGCACCGTCCGCTGGGCTGGGATGCTTCGTTGACCGACCGAAAGAATCTCACTTTGGGCGCAGGACCAGCAGACCAGCAGCCGTTCAGGAGGGACCGGCCGTGCTCTGGTTGGTTGGGACTGGGGAAGGGGAAGGAGCGGTCGGTGTTGAGGGACGCTAAAGGAACCCTGCAATTCAACAAAGCCCTGCAGCTCAGACCAAGTCCAACGCCCACCCACGCTGCCACGCCAAACACAGCTCGGTATCGGCAGACCACGCAGAAGGGACAGCGAGCCAGGGAGCCATCACTCTCAACAGCCCCAGCATTTCCTCTCGCATTCCCGCCGGCCTACGATCCGTCAAGTAAAAATACGGACTCCTCCAAAACAACTCCCTCCCTTCGCAACCCACTCTCTCCCACCAGACACACTACTACACATCACATACTTTTGTCACTCCGCACTGCAACCACTCTCTCCTCCTCTATACTCGACGATTGAATCTGCATCTTCGATTTGGTTACGGAGATTGGACTTCAGCACAACTGTGACAAAAGAGCATTTGTTCCGTTTCCACACTCTGCAGCTAGTGTTTCCGTTTTGATGTAAGTATTCTTCAAGTTCTTCTTTTTCTCCAGCTTCCCCGGGCAGTCTCCACGCTCCTAGCAACGGTGACGGACTGCTGTAAAAACGGTAGAATTCAGTGTGCCGTACAATACAAAGATACAATTTCGTGCAATTACTGACTTGGGGTGCTACAAAGATTTCCTCCTTCCTCAAAATGCCTTCTGCCACAACCAACGGGGCTGCCACCAATGGCACCTCAACCCCAGCTCCAAGCTCTGCAAACGACAATATCAGAAGATTCGCAGCTCCCAGCCGTCCTCTGAGCCCTCGTGCCGAACATACCCTTTTCCACGACAAGACAAGATGCTTTGTGTACGGTCTCCAGCCAAGAGCCGTCCAGGGCATGCTGGATTTCGATTTCATCTGCAAGCGTAAGACTCCCTCCGTTGCTGGTATCATTTACCCCTTCGGTGGTCAGTTCGTGAGCAAGATGTACTGGGGAACCAGCGAGACTCTGCTGCCAGTCTACCAAGACGTCAGCAAGGCCATGGCTAAGCACAGCGACGTGGATACCGTCGTCAATTTTGCCTCGTCTCGTAGTGTCTACACCTCTACTTTGGAGCTTATGGAATTCGAGCAAATCAAGTCAATTGCTATTATTGCTGAGGGTGTCCCTGAGAGAGTAAGTGTGCAGTCCAAAGTCAAAATTGTGCAACTCTAATAATTTCTTAGCGTGCCCGTGAGATCCTCCACGTAGCCAAGCGCAAGGGCATTACAATCATCGGCCCTGCGACTGTCGGTGGAATTAAGCCCGGATCTTTCAAGATTGGTAACACTGGTGGTATGATGGATAACATCGTGGCCTCCAAGCTTTACCGCAAGGGTTCCGTCGGATATGTCTCCAAGTCCGGAGGTATGTCCAACGAGCTTAACAACATCATTGCGAACACAACCGATGGTGTCTACGAGGGTGTTGCCATTGGTGGTGACAGATACCCCAGCACAACCTTTATCGACCATCTCCTCAGATACGAAGCCGACCCAGAGTGCAAGATTCTTCTCCTTTTGGGAGAAGTTGGAGGTGTGGAGGAATACCGAGTTATCAAGGCCGTTAAGCACGGTTTGATCACCAAGCCAATTGTTGCCTGGGCTATTGGTACTTGCGCAAGCATGTTCAAGACTGAGGTTCAATTCGGACACGCTGGTTCTTTCGCCAATTCTCAGCTCGAGACTGCTGCTGTTAAGAACAAGTCCATGAAGGAGGCCGGATTCTTCGTCCCAGATACTTTCGAGGACATGCCAGCCGTTCTCGCCCAGGTTTACCAGAAGCTTGTTAAGAACGGAACAATTGTCCCACAACCCGAGCCAATTGTACCAAAGATCCCATTAGATTACTCTTGGGCTCAAGAACTTGGTCTCATCCGAAAGCCTGCCGCATTCATCTCTACCATTTCCGACGACCGTGGACAGGAACTTCTCTACGCTGGTATGCCCATTTCGGATGTCTTCAAGGAGGATATCGGAATTGGCGGTGTCATGTCTCTCTTGTGGTTCCGTCGTCGTCTCCCAGATTACGCCAGCAAGTTCCTCGAGATGGTTCTCATGTTGACTGCCGATCACGGTCCAGCTGTGTCTGGTGCCATGAACACCATTATTACTACCAGAGCCGGAAAGGATCTTATCAGTGCCCTCGTCAGTGGTCTGTTGACCATTGGTTCCAGATTTGGTGGTGCGCTTGATGGTGCTGCCGAGGAGTTCACCAAGGCTTTCGACAAGGGTCTCAGCCCACGTGAGTTCGTGGATACCATGCGCAAGCAGAACAAGCTCATCCCCGGTATCGGCCATAAAGTCAAGTCCAGGAACAACCCAGATCTTCGTGTCGAGCTCGTTAAGGAGTTCGTCAAGAAGCGTTTCCCCAGCTGCAAGATGCTCGATTACGCTCTTGCTGTTGAGTCTGTCACCACATCCAAGAAGGACAACTTGATCCTGAACGTTGATGGTGCCGTTGCTGTGTGCTTCGTTGACTTGATGCGCAACTGCGGTGCGTTCAGTGCTGAGGAGGCCGAGGATTACATGAAGATGGGTGTATTGAACGGTCTCTTCGTGTTGGGACGTTCTATTGGTTTGATTGCTCATTACCTCGATCAGAAGAGACTGCGCACTGGTCTTTACAGACATCCTTGGGATGATATCACCTATCTCCTGCCAAGCCTTTCATCTGGCGCACCAGGTGCTGAAGGACGCGTGGAGGTGCAGTTGTAGATTTTGGCTTTTCTGATTTAATGGATGAGCTTTCTGGTTCTGGAGTTACTCCTTTTAACGCAATGTAGCATGTAGACAAACAAAGTGCAAATGGCATACCCCTAATTTCAAACACATCAAACAATATAATCAACTGTAGTAGAAGTTGCGACCGTGAGCCCTAGGAATCGCAATTGAGCCATGGCATGGTAGGCTGGGATTGTGTAGAGCTTGTTGACACTGATACCGAGATCAAGGCTACCAAGCAGAATCAAAACCCATCTTACTTTGGCACGAGAAGGTATCATTTTGTTGCTCCATATTCTCCATCCCAAGGCAAGCCAGTGCCAGTGCCACCCGCATATTGTACAGCCAAACTCCAGGTATTCATTTCCTCTCCCTCAGCCTGGTACTCAACTCCCAAAGCCAACTCCAGCCCAAGCAACGCAAAGTAAAGCAGTCTCCAGCTATCTGCAGCTAGCATTCGTACGCCCCTCATGTATGCCCCGCTTCCCCAGATATCACCCATTATAGTAAGCCTTCTCCAGCTCGAGCTCAAGCCGCATCTCCAACAACAAACTTCGAGCTCATAAGCTCATCCACATACGCCCGCTCAATCTTATCATTCCCCTTCTTCTCTTCCTTAAGCAGAACGGCAAGGACCTCAATCGGAGGCGCAAGACCGAGCTTCTGCGCTCGAGTCCAGCGTTTCATGCGAGCGATGCCAATGGCAGGCTATAAACATACGAAAGTCAGCCAGAAATCCTTCTGCAGAACAAAACCAAAGCAGCAGGACGAGGGACACAAGCCAAGCCACCCCTCTTTCCTAAAAAGACAGTGAGAATAGTAGAAGGGAGTACTCACGCCAAACTGACTACTCATATCAAAAAGTCTCAAAATCTTCTCCTCAACCCCCAACTCCTCCTGATGAACCCTCTTCGTCCTCCTCTCCCCCTCCCTCTCCCTCCAATACTTCTTAATCTGCGCATCAGACACCTTCTCCGCCCTAATCACATCCTCGCTCTTATCACCCCCCTCTACTTGTGCCTCCAACTCCGCCTTCGCCTGCTGCGACACCGCCGCGCTGGAATCAACATGGCCTGTGTCTAACTCCGCCTTTACTTCCTTCTCTAGCTGTACTTTTGCCTCTTGTTCTGGTTCTTGGTTGACGGTCTTCGATAAGGGATGTGCTTTCGTAGGAGGGGAAGAGATGTCTTTGCCATAGGGAACAGCGGTCGCGGGTTTCGTTACTTTGTTTCCGAAGGAGAGGGTTTTCTGGGCGCCTTTTGCGGCGGGGCCGTGGCTGCTTGAGGTGCGGGTTCGGCGGGCTGGTGGCATTATTGCGGCTGTGATTGCTCGAAGGGTGAGTCGTTCTTGTGGTTTTTGTTCTGTATTCGGGATGGGTTTTGAATGGGGGAAGGTGGAGTTTGAGGTTGTGGTACTGGATGGGATGTGGTTTGTCGATGACGATGAGAGGGGAGAGCGAGATTGGCATGGCAACCTGGCTCGCTTCGCGTTGGGATGCAAGGGGACGTAGGACAAACCCCTTTCAGAGGCGAGAGAAAGTCACATCGGGTGGAAACAAAGAGATACAGAAATGGGAGAGTCCGAATTGGTGATTCTTACACTACAAGGCAAAGTTAAAACTATATGAGCGGTTCCTAATATGTGAAGCGCGGTCAGGATATGAAACTGCGAATGTATTTTCATCTAGATGTCTTAAGTATTTACATCCTCATATAGAATCTACATCCCCATATGTTGTGTCTGCCTCGTCTCGATATTCAAGAATGAGCTTTCAGGGCCTCAGCAATAGCACATGTCATCTCCAGCACCTTCTCATCTTCCAATCGCCTACCGACACACTGCAGTGTCACTGGCGTCCCATGATAGAACTCAGGATCATAGTCCGCCTGAATCTTACCGTCAAGCTCGTTCAACGGCGTCCAGTCTTTCCTTGGTAGGTCGAGACTCTTGTCTGCAAACGTGACAGGGAATGTACACACTGGGTAATCTGTCCGTAATTGTCAGCCAAAGCTCAATTCCATACCTTGTCAGACTTTGCGACAAATGTTGAACGTACCGAGAATATTGAAAGCCCCCGTATAGTTGACACAGAAAATCTCCTGCGTCAACCCGAGTCTCGGTGCGGTCCAAGGTGAAGCAGCAATGATGATCCCATCCATGACACCCTTTCCATCCTTAGCTGTTGCATTCCACGCATCAAGATACGCTTTCTGGTACGCATTCCTCTTGATGATCATCTCACGCAACTTCGTAGGACCCAGAGTTCCATGTTCGCCCTTCTGGTACGTCGCTTCATAATTCTTCATAGATCCATAGACTGGCTCTTCATTTTGTAGTGTCAAGTCGAGAATGGCTGCTGCGCCAAGCGTGTGGAAGGAGCGGTTCATTTCGTCAACCATGGCTGGGTGATTGAGAGGCTCCCATTCAAAGACTTCGTGACCAGCTGCTTCAAGGGCTTTCTTGGTCATAGCAAGGCCACGAACGATGGGCGGTTGGACGTGAATCTCGCCATCGTGGTTGAAGACTATGCCGAAGCGGAGCTTCCGACCTTTGGGCTGGATGACTTCCTCTCTCCATGGGATTGGAACACACTTAGGGTCTAGGTTCCAGGGTGAGCTTTCTGTTGACAGAACAGCTCTGCAATACAGCTTCAAACTTTCGAGTGATCTGGACATAGGCCCGTTATTGGCATAGATGAAATCTTGTCCTGTGATCCCGGACTTCCCTCCGTAGACTGGGAAACGACCAAAACTATAATCGCATCAGTTCAAATGTCCTCGAAAGAAAGGAAACCTAACCTAGGCTTCAATCCATAAAGTCCATTGAAAGCACTGGGGATCCGAATACTACCCCCAATGTCCGTTCCAATGCCTAGCGGGCTTCCTCTCATTGCCAAAAGCGCACCTTCACCACCACTACTCCCACCACAACTCGTCCCACAATGATACGCACCATTCGTCTCACCCCAAACAACATTAACAGTCTCCATCATCATCATAGCAGTAGGCACATTAGTCTTCACATAAAATACCGCACCAAGCCTCGCCAAAACACCAACAAGGACAGTCTCCTCATCCGTCGCTTCGTTTGCATAACAGGCCATTCCGATGGACGAAGGATGTGGAGGAGTAATCATGCAATCTTTCAGAGAGATGGGAAGGCCATGTAGAGGGCCGACCACCTGGCCCGTCTTCTCTAAATGCTCATCTAGAGATTTGGCACGCGCAATGGCTTCTGGAAAGAGTATTTCCGTTAAGCAGTTCGTCTGTTGATCATCAGCACATAGATCTTTAAGTGCTTTAGTTCTCGTAGAAGGAAGAACAAACCAATTGCTGTGCTACAATGGACGCTTTACAAAATGCCTCTGTGACAGCTAAAGAAGTCCATTTCTTCTCTCTGATCTTAAGCAAGATCTCCTCGGCATCCGCCTCGATGATCTCAAGCTCGGCTGGGGTGAAATGTCCTGAGCTCTTTGGGATCGTGGTCAAATTGAGAGGGAGATTGGTAAGAGCTGATTCTGGAAGCAGGTATTTCTTTGGAATAGCATCTGCGCGACGTTTGAGTGCAATAGCTGCGATTTCTTTGTAATGTTGTCCCATTTTTGGAAGAGTGGGTTGGACTCAGTTGGTAGTGAAGTGTAAGGTTGAAGTGGCGAACCGAGTAAGCGGAGTTATCAAGATATAAAGTGAAAGCAACAACAGAAGAAATGTTTCTCAATGTGTTAAGGATGCTGTTGAGAACGGGAAATATGTCTTTTTAATCTCCAAATAAGAATCAATGGGCTGATTCTGATCTGCTCATGGATCAAGATCGTTCCTGGCCGTCTCCATCGTTTGGTAAGTGGGGGTTCCGGCGGCTCCTTCCTCGGGCAAGTCTAGAGGATCGGCAATTCCATAAGAAGCACATACTTGGCCGTAAACTTCGTATTGATAGCAGATACTGTCATAAGCATTTGAATTGGATGCTGGTGGGCGTACGTAGCCGTCGTTGCCTTCACATAGAGCTATGGGAGTTGGTTAAACTACCAGCAGGTACTTGATATCTTGGATCTCGAAGTGCCTCGGCTGATATCGGAAGAGGTAGTAAATGCATTATCGATACCATGAACAAGACTTAATTATGATTCATTCTCTTCTGGCTTGCAGCATGTATTGAAGTGTATCCCATCTGTCACATGTTATATTACATTCTTCCTGACCGTCGTTCAGTAGGGTTGGGGAGTCAATGCCAGGCGTAGCCGAAGCAGTCACGACTTCTCACCTGTTAAGGATCAAATTTTTAAAAACACAACCAGCTTCCCTCATGATCCGCGCAGATTAACATCGCAGAGTCTAGACGAAGTATTGGAAACGATTCGATCGCCTCCAATTCTAGCTTGAAGGATAGAGGAGACATATGTGAAACTTGAGATAGGGAAAGAAAGAAAAAGGCAAATATATTTTGATCAAGGATACCGCATTTTTGAGAAGACAAATGTATTTAGATTGGAATGTGTCCTCGTGAACTAGCTATGATCTGTTGGGTTGACAGAAAGAGCTAGATCATGAGAATGTTTGTTCTACCATCATCTATAGACATTTCGACCCATAGTGTAAAGGGAAGAACGCATATGCTCAAATGGGGTATGTTGAAGAGAATAAAAGAAAAGCACAGTTGCGAGTGGTAACGAAAAGCAGATGTTCGTTGTATTCGTCCATATTCTCCAAACTCCGGAATGCCTTTCCCTGCCTACCATATTTATCCGTCCAACGCCGTGGTATACATGTGAAATCGATCCCGCTTTTTATGCTGAGTATGTTAGTCAGGGTATCAAAGTTGGGCAATGTACACTCACTATCAAGGAAATCTGCTGCCATCAACAGCTCCAAGCACAACTCAGGCGGGATGTCCATATCGGGTACATCCTCTCGATTCCTGTTCTTGTAGTTGTAGTAGAAGTATTCAGCTACCTTCTCGAGAACAATGCCACTATCAAACGCCCAAGGTTAGTTCGTTGAGGTCTGGGGTAGCAATAAAAACGTTGAAGAAAAAGCGGTGGAAAAACAAATCAACAATTTCAACACTTTGATCCACTCTGCAAAGACAGGGGTAGGCAAAAAAACCAGCTAGAAACGAAATTGGCTTCCCAGCTGTCGAGCTTTCCCCACACTGTTGCAGCCTCTTTCTCCAGATATTTGGATTGTCTGAGAGCGACGAGGGACTGGTGGTATAGTCTCATATCAAGTGTATTGAGAACATCATTCAGCGTCCGTACTGTGCTTCCGAGGAAGCAAGAGGGTCTGTAAGGACTCTTATGGTATAATCATAGACCAAAGCTGCTTGTTGCGCGCACAAGTGCCTCGTCTGTCGTCTCTGTCTTCTCTGCCTATGCGAGGGTATGGTGTTGGATCGGATAGCATAGATGGCGAGGGGAGAGTTGCTACGAAAAGTTGACTAAACATACTTGATCTCTTCAAAGAAGCATCTTCCATCGGTGGACTCTTTGAAGCTGCCTGCAGAGAGAGAATGGTATTAGCATGCCATTTCCAAAAGCCAGGGGCGTAGGAGTTGGCTAGAACACTCACTTTTGGGATCCAACATCTTCTTGATGGCGCCACTGATGCAAGCCGCCTCTCGCAGGACCACAAACTCGAAACCATCACTGGAGATAAGGGTCACGTACTTGCTCAAGCCATGGTTAGCGGTTGAGGACTCCATGGCGGATGGATCGCAGGGAGGTTGGTGACTGAAGAGTTGCCAAACGCGAACAAGCCTCTCTGAAGGCAGCGAGACGCGAACAAAGACTTAGCTTTTTCAGCCTCGCGTCTCCCCACGTGATTGACATGCTTTCCCATCTTCCATGTGTTGCTTCAGGATCAGATTAGCATCAAACCAAAACTTTAGGACACATGGCGACAGTATGTCGTCATTCCCATTCTTGCGTCTGTCAGGAATTTAGAGCTGTACAGAGATACCGAGTCCTCAGCATCAGCAATCTTGGCAAATATAGGGATCCCCAAACACGTCTGTAGACCCAGGGACCGGGAAAGCCCACAACTGACTGTTCACAGATTGAACAGTTTCATCTGGCCATACAAGCTTCGACTCGAGTTCAATTGCGCTCGGAGTGTTCGGCTCGAATAAGAGTCTGTGTGAAGAACACACATGGGACGAACAAAAGTATTTTCGGTGGGTTTTGCGAATGGTGTTCATGCACTTCATGCTGTGGAAGCCGCTTGGTTATTTTTAGACCAAGGAAGAGAATTAAGTCATCTTCAAGAAACGAAGAAATAGTACATATATCTGCTACTCTGGAACTTTGAGAGGAAACCAACACTATGTAGAGTATCGTTAGCACAAAGATCATCTGTCGAATTATTGATAACAAGGAGGCATTCCACCTGTAAAGCATCTTGACATTCTCAATTCCTCAAAAATACGAGTATGCGACTCGCGAGTACGGTGGATGCTTTATCGCGGATCTTATCAGCCTTCGGCACGCGACCAAGTCCGCTCCGACTCTGCAGAACAAGCCACACCCGTCTGGATCTAATGAAGCAATTAATTATCCTCTGAAAGGACCCTAGGCCTTTGGAGATTGGGGCTTTGCATGTACGTACATTCTGTCACCTGTGAGGATTTGGCTGCTCAGCCTTCAAAAGTTGGCCAAATCGTTTGGTAAAAGTGCCATAGAAGTAAGCAATTGCCCCTGCTGTTACGGCATTGCCATCTTCTCATTTCCCTCTTGCCATTGGTATTTTTATCCCCGCCCCAATTCCCCCAAAATCTTGAGCCACAGTGCGTTGAAATGTGGTCGGTCCACTTGTTGACTAGGAACAAGCAGTCAGGCAGTCCTTGGCTAGGTCTCTCCTTAATTGCTGACCCCGAGCCAGCCTAACTTCACACATTGCACACGACGATTCTCTCTTCGCACCTCTCCTCATGGGCTGCAGGCTGCGAATACCTGCATCTCCTTTTCCTTGAACATTCTTCATCATGGAGGGAATTGTAAACGCCGTTGGGCGTTTCTTCCTGCACATATACTGCGTTTTACTGAACAGGCAAGCATTCCCTTTTCCTCAATTCCTCCCAAGACGCCAATTGCCCCATCTCGCGCCTCGTGCTAACCGGCCTCGCAGACATTCTTTTTTGGGCCTGCTGAGACATATCCTCATTAACATGACCTGGATCCTGCTCTGGATCACAACATTCAAAAACGGTATGCGCTGCGATCCGGTAAAGCCGCATTTGAGTGTCGCTGACCCCCTTCATAGCCTGGCGGATAGACTCCTCGATTCGACCGGAGATCCACGTAAACGACCTGGAGCAGGCAGACCACACGATATTCGACATCACCTTCACAGGTCTCTTCATACAATGCACCGTCTCGGTACTGGGCTATTTCTGGATGTACGCTCTCACGCGACGATCGAAACTCTCTCTACTTGCGACAGTGCCCCCCTTTGCGCTGAACATCCTCCATGCTGGTACACATACGCTCTGCGGACCTCTTGATGTCTTTGTAAGTGGCAGACTCCCCACCACGAGGTTCTGAACTGACTTCTCAGGCCTGGCTATCCTATGGCGTAATCCACTTTATTTCCCCGTTTCTTGCGGCATTCTGGCTCTGGCTGTTTGCCTCTCCCGGCGTCGTTTCGATCTTCGCCTGGTGTTTTGGAATACAGAACTGTTTAGGAATAATCACACATCTGTCAATGCCCACTGCGGCACCTTGGTATGGCGACCAGTATGGATATCCGCTTCCTCCCGGAAACTACAGCATGCCAGGTTCTGCCGCAGGGCTGGTTCGCGTAGACGCCGTCTTGGGTACACATATATACGCAAACGCATTTAAGGCATCACCCCTTGTCTTTGGCGCGTTTCCCTCACTCCACGGAGCCTTCAGTTGCTGCTGTTTCTTGTTCGTCGCCAGATATTCAAGGAGGGGCGCATATATCCTAGGCTTTTACGTCCTATGGCAATGGTTCTCTACCATGTATCTGCGCCATCATTGGCGCATTGATCTTCTTGGAGGCCTCGCCTATTCCGCATTTGCCTTTTCGATATTCTACAGGAGTTTGCAACGCATGGATAAAGCGTATGCCACAGGAGCGAGCGGGGAAAATGGCTGGCAGCGATTGTTCGAGGGCACAAGATTGCAGTACTTGTTCGACAAGAGGACCGAGAAGGGCTACGTATCTGTCATGGGCGATCGAGATGATGGAGAATATGTACGATTGAGTGTGGACGACGCTATACGGAACCACAGGGAACGAGATTTGGAATCTGCATGGGTTGATGATAGGGGTGCTACTTGGACGACTAGAGATCCAACGGAACACATGCCGGGTAAATAGATGACGAGCTGAAGATAGAGGAAGCGCTGTCTAGGGTGTAGGATGGGAAATAAGGTTGGACTCGAAGCCTGTAATAATCAGGATATAGCTTCTGGGCTTCGAGAACCTTACTGTGAACATAAAAAAGCAGGATAGCTATTCCTATGGAATGTCAAAAATAATGTCACTAAACATTTGAAACCTTTCATCTGCTCTCAGAATCATTGAAAAGTGTGGAATAAACAACAAGGCTAGCGAACTCTGTCTCAAACCCCTTTTCCTCTCGCCTACATCCACGTGATAGCCCTCAACCTCAAAAGCATCTATCACGACGTCACCTCTTCCCATCCCAACTTCTTCAGCCAAACTCGGTCCAGAATAGTAAAATGCTACCACTGGCCACCCGTCTTGTACCCAAAATCGTTGGGGACAATCTCAAGACACAATTCCGCATCTCTTCTCTTGCCTCAACTTGGCATATCAGATCCATCACCACTTCATCACACTCCACATCCGACCCATCAAGATCACCATTAGCCAGCAAAACAACCTTCATAACCGGTGCTTCCCGCGGTATCGGCGCCGCTATCGCTCAGGCTTTTGCAAAAGAAGGCGCCAGATGCATCTTAGTAGGCAGGAACATGGAGTTACTCGAGGGCGTGAGGGCTGAGTTGGAAGGTGTAGATGACGAAGGGGAAGATGGAGGACATAAAGTCCTAGTTGGCGACGTAGGAGATGCTGGGTTTTGGGAGGGTATTAGAAAGGAGGTGAGTTTCGTAAATTTCCCTCTTCTTGGGGGCTTCCTTTTCTACAGCTCTCATGCTCAGCCTTTCACGATGAAGAGATAAAGAGAGAATCTCTGAAGAGGCATTGATCCATGATACCGAGCAAGATGTATTAACATCTCATCTACTAGAAGAATATCGACATACTAGTCAACGCAGCAGGTATCACGCACTACTCGCCTCTCTTCGTCACGAGTCCTGCTTTGCTAGATGAGGTGCTGAGGACGAACCTTATGGGTACGATGATGGGGTGTAGAGCTGTGGGGAAAGGGATGTTGCAGAGGAAAGGTGGTGAGTCCACTCTCCCGATTTTCAGATTTCTTTAAACCTCGAGGTTGGCTCAAGCCAGTGAAGCTTGAGATGTGATTCCTGATGAAAGGAATATGGAGGGTATTTGACTGACAACGATTAGGATGCATCATCAATGTTGCCTCCCTCCTAGGCAGCAAGGGCGGAAAAGGAAGTTCAGCATATGCAGCGAGCAAAGCTGGTGTCGTTGGTATGTCCATCACCTGGATATATCTACTTGGCTGACTATGACAGGCTTGACAAGAGCACTTGCAGCAGAATTAGGCGAGAAGAACATCCGAGTAAACGTAATCCTACCCGGTTATATCGAGACAGACATGACAGAAGGTACGTCCAAGACCCGTTGTTGAAAATTTACATTCATTGCATTCATGTCCGGATATATCCCGACCTGGCTTGCCATGCCTTACCTCCTCTCCCCGCCTGTTTTGACGCCCCGGAAATTCGGTCTTCTAATGTACAAATGTAGCCATGACGCCAGATGCTCGAGCAGCTGCCCTTAACTCCATTCCCCTGAAACGTTTTGGTCAAGCCTCTGAGATTGCCGATGCCGCTATATTCCTAGCTAGGAACAAATATGCAAATAACTGTGTACTCAACCTTGATGGAGGTTTGAGTGCCATATGATCTGCTATCCTGATTGAGATATTGGAGAATCCGGCAGGAAGAACGCGAAGCGAATATGCGTGAAGTTGTGACGAAGATCAGTCGATAAGAATGGCACCATCGGCATCATCCAGGACGATAACGTCGTCGCCTTGCTCGTCAGTATTTTGCTTCGACTTCTTGCCGGAGGGAATATCGTCGCCAAGAGCGTCAGCAGCAGATCGCTTTACTGCAGTACCATTGCCGTTTGACAGAGTTACGGAAGATCCATTACTCTTCAGGGAGGATCCATTCATAGTATCATCGGTGCTGGGCTTTGCGGCCTTTTTCTTCCGCGGAATAGGAGAAGTCGGAGCATCACCGTCGGTAGACTTGGTGATGTCTAAGCTCTTGATTGGGTTGTCATCTACGGTGGTGCTATGACGGTTGATTAATATAAGAAAACAAGGAAGATAGACATGTACATACGATTCTTGAACATTCAGCACGAGGTTGACCCGAGGATTCTCATCATCTTCATCAATAACGGTGAGGAAGCTGTCACCCTTGATGCCTGAACGTTATTTAGCCGAGGTCACTGAGTAATGTTTGCTTCGACGTACCAAGTTCGCTAAGCTTTTTGCTTAAGTTGTCAGTTTCCTCCACATCATAAAGAAGAATGTCGCCGTGATTAATGACTATTTCCTCGCCATAACCAAGCTCAAATCGCAAGAACTTTTCGACCAGGTCTTCAAGAGTGGCTCGTGACATGTCAACAAGGAGTCGGGTTTGAGCAACACTACAGACAGGGCAGTCCGGATTCGGCAGACGAAGGCGATCTGATGCGAGGAGTCTTTCTGGGGCGAACGGAGAGAGAAAGATCTGCCATGTTAGCATCCAAAGAATCAATTTCTACTGAATCTCGACTTACTTCTTTCGTAGAATCGTATTTGCCGTCCATGACTTTGAACGACTCGAGAACACAAAGACCAGCTACAATAGCATTGGTAGTGGCGATTGCTGGAATGATGTTTCCGGCCATCTGCTTGATGTCAAATCGAGACTTGGTCTCGATTCCAAAGACTATCGAGCGCAAGTTTGCACTGGCAGCAACGAAGTCGAGGGTATCTTCATCGTCCTTGTCGAATGTGATTACTGGTTCTGCCGTAACCTCAGCCGCGGTAGCCTTCATCTCAGCCATTCTCCTACTTAATCGCTCCAGGCTGTTGGCATGTCAGCGATGCCAAAGCACATTTCAGCACTGAGCTCACCTGTCTTTGAAAACCACGACGTTCTCCTCCAAAGTCCAAATTTCCTGACCGTCCTTCAAGATCTTCTGCTTTCTCGATTCTGCATCAGCAGCTTTCTCAAGGGCCGAAGCATAGTCGACAGGCTCAGGAGGTCGTCTAGTCTTCCACATTTCCTCCATCGATCGCAAACGAGCGATATCATCTTTGTAGACCTTGTCGAAGAGTAGTTGGGGGAAGGCCTCGGTACCCATGGCCTCCTTGATTTGCTTCAAGGCTTGTGCCTCTTGACGCAGCTTTTCGATCTCCTTGGCTATAAGCTTATCAGTAAGACCATTCAACTACCAGACAACTCAACAAACCATTTTCACTGTCTTCGGAATGATCCAGTTCCGGAGCTTCTTCCTCACTAGCACCGAATATTTCACTAGCAGATTTCAGTACTAATTCGACGTCCAACACGACTACCGGAAAAATACCTCAACAGATAACTTTTGCCCCAAACAATGCAATGAATAGGTTGGCTGGGTGTGCTTCTGATCGTACAGACGGGAAAGCTCTTTGGTGTCTCCTTAGGCGAGCAGTCGTAGCATGCTGTCGTACCCTTCTTGATGACTTGGACCTGACCATTGAATCCAGTCGTACCACTTTCAATCAGAGGAACATCCGCAGCCAGGCACATCTTATTCACATGTCTCCTTGCATCCAAGTTATCCAGCGCATTAAAGACCATGGTGAAACCCTTGAACCAGTCGACATTGAACTGCGGATCCTTGATGTTTGCATGGTGAGCCTCGAGCTTCACATTTGGGTTGAACTTGTGCGCCGCTTCCTTAGCCACCTATGTCCCCAGCTATCAGTATATGTATTCCTCTCCTGCTCTCACTTGACTAACCAAAGCCTTCGATTTCTTGATATGCTCGTGCCTGAAGAGGAACTGCCTGTTGAGGTTGCTCAGATCGATGGTGTCGAGATCAACAATATGGACTTCGCCGAAGCCAGAGAGGACCAGATTCTTGAGTAATTCGCATCCAATCCCTCCTGCGCCGACCATAAGAATCTTTGCCTGTACCAAAAAGTTAGCAAACGGTCTCAGCTTCACGAGGCGCAACGACTAAAGTGACCAGCGATCTCGTTCATAGGCTCAGCCGGGTCGAATGAAGGCGACAGAAGCTCTAGGTCGAGTACCCAGACGTAGCTGCTTCTTTCTAGCTGCCATATCTGCGCCGTCGGAAAGGAAAGAGTGCTCGAAGTCGAGGCTCCGTGAAATCCTCACCTCTTTCACACGTCTGTTTAGTGGAGGACCGAGCGATTGGGCATTGTAGTGATCGCGCTTCGCCGTTGAAGCCATCGCGTTGAAATATGGCTACTCGCCCAGTCACAAAAGGAGTAGAGAGGGTGTAGAAAAGGGTAGAGGTGTGGAAAGAGGGTAGAAAAGAAAGGTTGTTTGCGCCTCGATAGTCGGCCAGGTACGAGACAAGCTCCGGCCTTGATTGGAGACGCGACCAACAGGCACCTCGCGATAAATCCTGCCTAAGCGAGGAGGATCTCCTTATCAGTTTAAGTGGTGTCAGAGTAGCGATATGGAATTCGACTTTGGCTGTGATTTGGATTTGGAATACGAGGGACATCACCCATCTCAATGTGGCTTTGTATATCCCTCAGATGATGATGACTTGTCAACCATCTCCTCCAGCTTTCCACTGAATGAATCCTGACCCCCAAGCTCCCCCCACGTGCTGTGTTACTATCAACGGCCTGGAAATATGTACCTGTCGACCCACCGGGACTTGTACAACATAGGTAGGACAAGCCGAGTAGAGAGCTTGCAAGAGGAATATGGACTTTCCAGGCTGCTGAGCTACTTATTTGGCTTATAACGCGATTCGGGATCTTTCTCCTTGCCAAGCTAAGTGTATTGCATGCGTAATTTCTTCCTTGCTTTGCCAAAAGACCAATCCCCAGGGCTGAAGGTCTCGAGGCGGTGAGAGATAGAACTGCAATACTTGAGGGCCTCTTCTCTTGGATCTTGCCAGCAAAGTTTCTGCTATAAACCCCAGAAAGGGCCAAAAGCAATATCAAATGAGCTATTCCGTTTTCGGCATGGTTCGGGGCTGAACCTGAAGCAAACCGATCTATTTCGTTATCAGTTTGCACAGACTGCTTCATTTTGTTTTGACAGACATGCAACTGCCAAATATTTGCCCATCTCTTTGCGTGTAGTGGGACCTGTCTGACTCGGACACTGAAATGAAGCCCTAAGATTTTTCATGACTTGAAAAGCTTGTTCATCCTACCTTTTTTTTTTTCGAATCGTTGCAACAACAACACAACGAGTTGAGTTGTACACGAGATCGTACTTCCTGTCCTTTCCAACGAATTAAGGGCTTTGAAAGCCCTGCCAGTACACGGCATCACGATGTCAGATGATGAGCCAGACCATGATCTTCTAGACTTTCTCCGTCAACATTTTCAAAAGGCTGCTATAGCGCCCGCGATCCCAGAGACACAGGTCCTGGAGGGAGCCGAATATGTCTATGACAATGCTATTGATGTGGCGATCGACTACCAGTCAACAAAAGCTGCAGCAGCCATGATTTATGAGCAGATGCAAAAGAAAGAGTACTCCACGAAGACCTGGTCAGCACACGAGTTGCACCCAAAGGCAAAAGATGAGAGCACTGTGGCGTTTATCTTCACCATGGACTTATTGAATTTCTCATTCTGGTCTGAGCTCGACGATGAAGAGCGATTCGCTATCGAATATCAGGGAAAAAAGTGGACAGGCTATTGGAGTCTAGTTGCCGCCTTACAAAGAGCTCTGGAAGAGGGTTAGTTCAACCTGCTTCTTAAAAGTCGGAATGATGAAGCTTATCTTCTCTTTGCAGATATTCCCATTACCTCATCGGACTTCTGGCAGAACGAAGATGAATGTAAGTCATCTCGCCTCCTTGTATTCCGAGCAATCTTATCTCTTCATCTCTTTTCAGACGTCTTTCTGTTGTTCATCACTACAAGGGGCAATGCTTGAGTGGTCAAGATGATAGTGTTGCCAAACGAATGCCTGTATGGATTCAGAAGGGACGGGTCCCAGAGCACTTTCTTCCGCGTCTGGCTTATTCATGTCTTTGCTCAAGTAGATGCAAAGACGGTGTTTTGTGTAAAGCCAACACTTTCATACTATCAATTGTCCTTTGAAGCACTCAGGTGCGATAATCGAAACCAAGCGATGTGTGGACTTTCCAGATTTCATTATCTATGTGTCAAGCTTGGGCTGATATGCTTCAGTCACAGAAGAAGTCCTGAAGCACGTCTTCCGAAGCTCAACAGCAGAAGAAATTCCCCTCCTGAAAGAGCGTTTCGCCTGTCTGCGAGAAGCAGGCCAAATACTCTACGAAGTATCCTTCTCTTGCCATCCCTCAAATCCCAGGTGCTAACATAAAACCCAGAAATACCAATGCAGTTTCGCCAATTGCATCAAAGAAGCCGACCACTCTGCCGCCGGTCTCGTGAATCTCCTTGCCGAAAGCTTCCCGTGCTTCAACGACGTCGTTCGTTTCGAGAACAGGAAGAGCGTGCGACTCCTCAAGCGAGCCCAGATTTGCGTGGCTGATCTCTGGGCTGCCTTTGAAGGCGAAGGATTTGGCGAGTTCGACGATATTGATAAGATCACTATGTTTGCGGATTATCGTGTTCCACAGATTCTGAACACCTTGGGGTGCTTGTGGTATAGTCCTTTGCTGGATCATGCGGTAAGGCAGAAGAAGGAGATTGAAAGTGGACATACATGGGAGATTCAGATGCGAGGTATGTATTGTCGAGCATTCGGTTCCTGTCAAACCACAAGTTGGATATCCTGACTAACAACTTCACGTGTAGGGTGTAGCATCTGGTGCGTGGAGTTGATCCGAAGAGAGATTCTGAGAATTCACCCAGATGCGAAGATTAACGCTATTCTGATCGATTTCTTTCTGTACGACACGATGAAGGAGAGAGAGGGTGCTGGACAGGACGAGATACCCCATCATAGAACTCGTAGTATCTGGTACTAGTTTCTCGGAGCAGTACAATGAACGAAATGCAATTCAAACCCTTTTGTTTTACCTGTCTATATAGCAGGCCCTCGCCTTGCAAGACTGATAGACACCATGCGATATATTCTTCTTCAATGTCTGTTTATTTTCCACTTATCTACAGGTCTATGAACCTTTGCTGCTTAAAAGCCGATATGCTTATCTATGCATGCTCCATGCCCAATAACTCCAAACTCCGCAATACACAACGCCGTTTCTACCACACGTCTCGTCTATGTACAAGGTGTCTTGATATACACAGTCCAGCGCCCATGATTTCACCTTCTCACGAAGCAGCCGCTACGTCTAGTTCGGCTTTGGTCCTCATAGCTTCAAGGGGCATGGGCATAGGAAATGACGACCGATGCGGCCTGGCAGATAAGCGTATTGCCGGGCGAGAGGACGCCGCATCATAGGGCCTCAGGGCCACTTCCTTCATTTGGACGGGTTCCATCTCCGTTGGCAAGTTAGACTGCTCCATGGCCGTCGCTACCTCCTTCGAGAGATGTTGTTCCGGCTTGCGAAATCGCAAGAGCAGGTGACGCTTCTCAACGAATGCCAAGCTTGGAGGACGTGAGTTTAGCAGACTGACGGCCGCGTCATATCTTGCCTTCTTTTCATCCGAAAGTCGACAATACAGCATAGCCGTCAATTCCGATTCGACGTGCTGAATTCTTTTCTGTCGCGTGCGCATGACAAAATCTAAAGCAGCCAGTCGAAGCCAACGACTGGCTATCTCCAGATTTCTCTGATGGTCTGCGCGGAGTTGTCGTTCAGCAGCGTAGTTGACCACCATCTGGAGCGCGACATCGATATCCCGGGTTTGCTGTGCTTTCGGTGTTCCTTGTAACTCGGGCCTCACTGCGTCGACTGGCCCAGTCAAACCGAGAGATTTGCTCAGTGAGGCTGTTAAATCAGCGCAACGACCGATAGCTTCGCTAATAGACTCAAGATGCATGTAATATAATAAGTCCTGCAAAGCATCCCAAGATGCTTTGATGGGGAGGTCGTTTTTGGATCCAAGAGATGTGTCGAACCCACACATGACGAGGAGCTGGTGAATGAGCTGGCGAAGATCCTCGGTATAGACAGTCGCCATGTATCCCACGCCGTCTTCCCACAATGAAAGAATGTTTCGCAGTAATTTTACTCCAACGCTGAAATTTGCTTGATCTACGCAAGCCCGAATGACAGAACACAGGGTATCTTGATGGACCTGATGCCCTTCACGAAAAGCAGAACGGATCTGGCGTACCGCAAGCTGAACTCCCTTCATCTCCAAGCAACCTCTGATCACAGAATCGAATATTGCGGCATTCCGCGGGGTTTTCTCATGTAGTGCCTGAGCGCGGTGAATCGTCTTTGTGTTCATCGCCCATTCTTGAACTGACAGCTTTACCAGGTCTTTGACTTTTCGCTTCCTAATTCTCATGTCAGGAGCCACATCCGGTTCCTTCCCTCGAGTCGCTCGCATCCGTAGAATTATTGACCTAAAGCCATTGGGATCTTTTTTAGAACGATAATGGTCCAGAATGAGTTTGACAGTCGTTCGGCTAGGTTTGAATTTGCTATCGTGCATGAAAGAGTCCACGACGATTTGCGCAAGATGTGGTTCCCCTAATCGGGTAAACTCGGCGAGCAAGACGTTATATGTGACAATGCTGGGAGGACTGGTGGAAACCAGCATGTTGTAGGATATTTTTGCCAGCATCAGATTGATTGCATCCCGATCATTTGGCTTTGTGTTCCTGCAGAGTGTATGCAAAGATCGGTTAAGAGCATCCCGTTGGTCGTGGACTTCATCAACGTCTTTCCATTCGTACGAAGGAAGATTACTGAAGCCCTCCATCAGCGATTGTAGTCGATCCTTCATTTGCATCGTCTGCAACTGGACGTCTGAATTGCCTTGTAAGAACTGTCCTGTAAAGATCTTGGATTCCGCGAGAAATTTGTATGCCAGGCGAGCAATCATGTCTTGCATCTTGGCCAAATGCATTGGTTTCATCGGCTCCCTAGCAGTTAACACCAGATCCGGACCCTCTTCAACGAAAGAGAGTTCTTCATCTTCGAGCCGGCTGCCCATCTTCCGAAGCTTGACCTCCAATTGCGAATTGTGCCTGCTCGCTGGTCCACAGACTGCCATAGGTTTGTAATGCACCTCATCTTGTCCCGTCGACTTCCACTTCGAGAGAAAGGTAGTCTCAGTATCAAGCTTTGCAGCTTCTGGAGCTCCAAATCGTCCAGATTTTGTATCATTTGTCGGCGTTCCAGCTTTGGCCTCTGCTATTACACGATCCCATTCCTTCCTCCTCTCCTCTTTGACTCTCATATCCGCCACAGCTGCAGTCGCCAGTATCGTTGAATAACACGCTGTGAATACATCGCTGACTTTGACTCGACGCTTCCCAACCGCGGTCGTGGTTCGCCGTGCTACGTTCGTTGCCGTGTGTAGACATGAGCGACAGCTACATGATGACTTGGCCTGCGCAGCGCGAGACCAAAGGACCTGCATTATCGTACCATGCTGAAGCTGTAGCAAGCTGAGAGAGTGGCAATGTAGCTATTGCTGGGCCGTCTGGGAGCGATCAATTGATAGTAGTCGGAGCGGAATGGGTGTGAATAACAAGTGAGGTTGAATATCGGATGTTTCTTTGGCGACACGATCAAGTGGACTGTGCCGCCGCTTTTATGTCTTCTGTTCTGCCTCGCCCCTCCATTTGAACCCCGCCAAATTCTCACCACCACCAGCGTACCACCAGCTTCCAACCTTGATAGTACTCGGAACACACCGCCAGTATGATGATCCTTACGCTCACGGCAGACTTGACAGGGTAAGTTTCTTTTCTTCCAAGAATTATTGTGGCATTTACTAAACATATCAGTGTGACCGACTTGAGACCAGATGACACCCCCGAGAACCCTTTCTGGTACACTTTCAAGGTTCAGTGCACCTCTTGCAGAGAAATCCACCCAAATTTTGTAAATGTCAGCCGTTTTGTAAGTATCGGAAAGAACTGTTCGTCATAAACACTTTAAATCGACTGACTCTTTCAGGAAGCAAATGATATGAGCGGCAGTCGAGGAGAGGCCAACTTTGTTTGGAAATGCAAGTCATGCAAGGTCTATAGCTCCATAGAGACTCTGCCTTTTATTCTCAGCTAACGCGTTACTCTAGAGAGAGTCATCCGCAACTATCAAGGAGCCTCCCATCTCGTACAAGCAAGGCTCTCCACCAACTCGTCAAAAAGTCATCGAGTTTGACTGCAGAGGACTTGAGTTTACAGAGTTCAAACCCGAAGTACGATTACCTGTTCGCTCCTTAATGCAATGTTTACTTACGGAAATGTAGGGAGAGTGGCTTGCGACTGGAATAGAGTCCGGTAGCAAATTCACAGCTATTGATCTCACCGAGGGGGAGTGGTTCGACTACGACGAGAAAGCCGGAGATGAGGTTAGCATCAAGGATTTGAAGTGGGAGATCAGAAGAAATTGATATGTACTAAAGACATTGACGAATGCGATGAGATTTCCAGCGTACCCATGTCTGGGTATTGGTCTGTGAATATTGAACTATGTTGCAGACGAATGAAGAGACATAAATACTATCTGATAGTGCCAGGACTTAAAAATTCACTTACCCTTGCCTTACTCCTCCATTTCGCATAAGTCTCCGTGAACCTGCTTAAAGAAATGACTAGCACAAAATAGCCACTGATCACTTTTGGCAACAATCAATATCTGCGAACGGTAAAGTAGAAGAAGGCTGGAAGGTCAGCCTTGCAGTTCGCTAGCTGAATTTAAGGTTTACAAAAGCGGCCACCGGACCGTTGCAGCCTCAATATTTTGAGCTCCGGAATTGCGAACATTATCTTCCCTACGCGCCTTTCACACAGCCTCACCACAACCGCCGAAATGAGTGTAAGTACTAAGATCTTACCTGATTACTCTGCAGTATACATTGCTTACGCTTGTGTTCTAGTTCGTACCAATCAACCCGCGGCCTATGCTGCAAAACCTGTATGTCCATAGCGTCCCAATCACAGTCTCCTCGACCGATACCCCGCTGAATATTGGATCGCGAAGAGATGCTGATTTCGAGATTATAGGGTCAACGAGGAAGTTGTCATTCGTCTGAAGTGGGGTCAAACAGAGTACAAGGGCCGCCTGGTTAGCATAGACAGCTATATGAACATCCAGCTGTCGGGTGCAGAAGAGTGGATTGATCAGGAGATGACAAGTGTGCTTGGACAAGTTCTGATACGGTATGTCTAGGCAGATGAGAGGTGTACACGGCTTTGTCGTCGCAGTAAGGGGGAGAAGAAATTGAAGTGCAGGGCTGATTACATGAATAGTTGCAATAACGTTCTATGGATCCAAGGTGCAAACCAAAACAACGGAGACACGAAGATGGAGGGATGAGATCGAACACTCTGGGGCTGGATCGAGAATTTTTTTCTTGTGGACTCGGTTCTGGTACTGCGCAGGTTATTGATGGTATAGGGGGGCAAAGCAGATTCACGACCAAAAGTTCACTGGTTTATCAACGGGCAAGGCGTTCTAGATGCAAGTTTTGACTTGCAAAGGCATAAATTCAATGGATTTCGATACCAGGAGAGCTACGAAATCATGGGGCTATGCAGCGACAAGCAGAAGCTTTACCGGAATGGTTTCCTTAGCGATGCATCTATGCCAGTAAAGCTCACATGAGACATCCAACTTTTCGGCTGCTTCCCATCTCGCTCATTCCTAGCCTCATTCTCTTACCTGGTCCAATCATGACAAAGGCCTCTACTAGCCACTCGTACCACACTTTTCTGTCATCCGTTTGTCTCCAAATACTAACTTCAAGCTCCGAGTCATCTGGGAAGTAAAGTGCGTTCTGCATGTGAATTAGTAGGTATCCCAAGCATGATTAAGCGATACATACCTTCAAGGGAAAGAATATGGGAAACCATGAGATCATGTCCTTGCTCTTGGCATCAATGGTATCTGGCCTGGTGCTCAATTCAACGATACCAGTCTCACCACCATCATAAAGGACTGCCTCAAAATATCCAGCCAGTCCACTCACGACACCTCGATCCTTACACACAAACTTCAGCTTGGCAGAACGTGTGTTATGCTCATTGGCGCCGTCACCACCTGACATGCTGCCACCGCCTCCTCCGCTTACACCACCTCCTCTCCGAGCTTCTGCAATAGCAAGAGTAGAGCTTGGAAGAGGGTGAACAAATTCCCATGCTTGTTGAATACGAGGGTGATCCGCAACAGTAGTTGCCAGATAGTCGATGGCGTGGAGCATAACAACATAAGGTGTTTCCGTGGCAGTGTCGTCTGTGATAGCCCGATGCGAGATATCTGCAAAGAGCCGGGGTGCAAGAATTGGTGTCAAATGCGCAGTGTAAGAGCTTGGAATCGAGATACCATACTGAGGGGCCAGAACGTGTTGGACACCATCCAAGCATTCCGGTGAGAGCTCATTGTCAGCGAAAGAGCCAAGAAGTTCAGACACAATGATATCTACTTTTCCATACGGCGAAGCTGGAGCACTGGAGCTAGTGGTGATAGCTTGTCCAATGGGTCCTGTTGTGCTGCGAAGTGGACCTTTCCAAGCTCGCATATCGCTTTTTACAACGTTGACTACGCGACCCCAGTCCTCTTCGTTGTGACGTTGAAGCAAGACATAGGCATTTGGGTTCTTCTCAACAGCCCACATTTCAACTGCAACTCCAGTGATCTCGCTTGCTTTCAAAGCTCGAGATACCAAGGGACCACGACCGGACCCAGCAACGGCTATGACAACCGCACCTGTTGGACTCGAAGTGGGCTTGTGCTGAGCAGACCAGTCTGAAAGAGCTTGAACTATGGCACGCTCATACCAGTCGTACTTGACAGGATCCTTCTCAAAGACTTCGTAAGTCACGGATTCCAAGTTATCTGTAAGCGGCTGGAGCGGAGCTTGAAGATAGTCCTGGTAGCCCGAGCCAAACTTCTCGAGAGCTGTCCGAGTTGGTTGATTTCTCTGCAGATATCGAATGTAGACCAGGTGAGCTGCGAAGTCTTTACTTTTGGGCTTCGGCTTCTCAGACTGCTCTGCTGCTTCGGCAGGTGTTGGTGATACTGATCTCGACGCATCCACAACAACACTTGGCGATGGAAAGCCGTCAGCGGTAGGTGTGAGTTGATTAGGATCTTTCAGGCCAGGAATTGGTCCAACGTCGCAGAGCAGGAGCCAAGGCGGTTGCTTCAGGCGCATGTAGCGTGATATCAGGCTTTGATGACCCTTACTAAGAACAGGATGGCCTCCCTTGTTCTTTAAAAAGGTTGATGGTGTAAAAGAAAGCAACCTCAATGGCTCAGCAAACCAGCGTGATTGTAATGATTCGACTGGAAGCTGGCGGGGAAGTGCCAGTGCTAGACGGCGTATTAGCTTTGAACCTTGAGGTATATGTGTATAGCAGAGCGGGAACAGTACCTTCAGAGGTGTGATAGGCGCTCCGAAGGGTCTCAGTTCTCGCACATACAACAGAGAATGTCTCACGGGTAGATAAAGGTTGGGAAATTGGATGATTCCATTGGTTTCTTACCTACTGAGAGCCTTGCGCTGTATTTACATACACTCCGAATCAAGTTCCACGCATCCCAAGTCTCATACAGATCTATCTCCTTGTTTCCGTTTCCATGCGCTGTTTCTGATCCCTGATCTCTGGCATATGGACGTAGGTCGCCAATCATTTCCTTATCCTCTTCGTGTCCATACATTGGGATATGAATCGCCATCTGCAAGTAGCTGCCAATGTTGAGTGCTTCTTGAATTGCTCGGGCATATTGTATAAGACCATCATTGTCTGTTGATCCGCTGCTGTAAGCTCGTGGACCGGGTATCACAATGTTTCCGACTCCACAAAATGAAGCGTAAGCTATTTCGATATTGAGTACCTGGCGGGAGATATTGGCAATAAGAGGGTCGGGTGAGCATAGATCGATCCACGGGCTGGAATAAGCAATTATCTGAGAAACTGTGTCTCCAGGCGTAAGAGGGGTATCGACTGGGTTGAGGGGAGGTATAATTGGAGCAGGTGGGATGCCGTGGGCGGCATTGTCAGATGAACCAATGTCTGACAATTCAGAGAGGTAGGTCGAGATAAGAGTAAGAACTCTAGAGTGGAAATGGGGGCTTGTGATGGGACTGGTGAGCATATCATACTAAGGCGCATTAGCATCTAGTCTTCCGTACACCGCGGGGCACTTACTCCAACATCTTGAGCCTGTCGCAGAACAAAGTCTGTGACAGGCAGAGGCCGTTTGGACTCATGGTGGCCTACGTAGAAAGTAGGCGTATAGTCGTCCACGGGAGAAGCTGGTTCGGCATCTGCGCCAGAATGAAGCTGCGAGGAGGCCATACTATCGAGAAGTAATGATGGAGAAGAAAGAGCTCAAAACAATGGCGCTGCGCAGTGATGCGAAATGAATGAATGCCGCAGAATAACAAGGACCCGAACTCCCATAAGCACCTGTATGCAGGCTATGCGACGGTGCTGACCGTGTCTATTGCGTGGTAACACAAATAGGAATTGTCAAGGCGGAGAGAAAACTCCCTCGTTGCCAGTTGCAGAACTTCAAGTCATTATCCGAAGAATACCCGTACCACGTGATATTTCTCTTCTCACGCCACTGCCTTTTTGACCTCTTCTAGGGAGGGCGATTTAGAGCAAAAGGGTCCTTATTTGATAAGAAAGACAATTCTTGTTGCAAAGGACTCTATTAATTTGTTGCTATATGGGTGTCTGTTTCCTCGTTAGGTTATTGTTATTGTACACAACCTGTCTCAGCAACAGTAGGTAAACATCGCCTAATCTCTCCGATCACCATCCTACCAGAGGAGCTGCCCACTTTCTCATAAGATGGCCAATCCTCACGACTTCACAAATTCAGGCCGTGTTTAAATTCTATACCGGTGAATTATCCTGTTTTTGGGGGTAGCTCTCATCGCTGCTTGTGTGTTGGCCCCGAATGATATTCCCAGCCGGACCCTGCTCCAGCGTTCCAGTCTTTGTCAAATGTCGAGTAAGGCCCTCTTCTCCATCTTCATGAACCGCATGGCCTTTAGCAATGATTGCAAAGGAATCGCGTAGTATAATCTCGTAGACCACAGTAGAAAATATCGTTGCGGGGACGTTCACAAGAATTGCAATAGCAGAATAATCTCCAAAGGCAGCGCCTCCAAAGAATATTGCTGCAACGATCCGCGTTCCGAGATCACGAGCCAAGTTGGTTGAGATCGTTACATTTGCAAAACCACAGACCATATTCGCGTAGCTGGTTTCCTCATCAGTAGTGTCCCCAAAGGATTCAGGGAATGTTACTCACGCCAAGCCAATTATAAAAGGTGCAGAAGTTGGGGCAACGAAAGGATTTGCTGGGTCTAAAACAGCCCAAATTACGATACTAATCTTGTCAGTCTTCTGTTTTTCCTGACCGGAACCGATACTCACCCAATGAAGCTGTCGACAAAGAATTCTATGAAGAACAAGTATCCATAGTTGGTCTGTGTTGGGGCCGGAAAACTGCAAAGGATGCTGCCAGGGCCTCCGAGAGAGTTCGGGCTGATGCCCTCAGCCTTAAACTGGGCATTAAGTGCTGATATCTGGGGCCAACTAGAAGACGATGTGTCAGCGATAGTCATGCGTGGGATGTCCCTGGAGAAAGACAAGGCATGTGTCGGGGCAGTCTTGGAACATTGAGAAGGGAGGGAAATTACACCGCCTCAAACTTACTATTGTCCAACCAAAACAAGACCAGCGATGAAAGAACCAAGGATTTGAGCAAAAATATATCTCGGGACCTTGGACCAGGGAAATCTGAGAGTTCTTAATTATATTCCTTGAGGTACTGGGCTCTTCGTTGCTTACCCTTGCCAGATAGCAAAGCAGATCGTGATCGCTGGATTGAAGTGGCCACCTGATGTTGGGCCACAGACAATAATAGCAAAAGCAATACCAATTGCATATGCCCAGCCAATTTGAAACAATGAGCCGAATACTGGCTCGGTCTTATTGAGAAAGAATGAAGCTTGCGAAGCAATTCCTGGGTAAACCTAGACATCAAGACAGTTAGCTTCCAGATATGGACATTTACTTCAAGAACCGAACAGAGCCACTTGTCGGATAAAACCAGGGATACTACAGCACATTGTACGTACGTAGAAGAATACTCCGAGAGCCTCAGCTGCCATTTCTCGCATCCATCGCGGTCGGGAATGCTCAAAGTCGAGTTTTCGTTGAGATACTGGTTTCGGTGGCACAACATTGCGTTGGACATGTCTTTGTACAGCATCAGTCACTCCAATTTCCATGTCATGCGTGTGCAATCTTTCGGCATCATAGCCAGTCGTATGCGCGTGTTCGATATGGCCGGACGACATGGTTTAGTTTTCCACGGGTAGCTTGCTATGGTGACACGATGAAGTTTGAGTGGAACTTGATTGCTGGAGAACTGGAGAAATCTGGGGAAGAAGTGGAAGTCTGTGGAGAGACTGTGGGGAGTGGGTATTTATCTGCTATCAACATTTGCTACGTACTGTCGGCTCGGACATTACCCCCTCAACTTGAGTGTGAGCAGGAAGAGCCAAGTGGGGTTCATGCTTGTAAATTTTGACCCCTCTAGGCAGGTGTACAGCGGAATAGATACATGGCTATTGTCGTAAGTGGAGCAATATGTTGATTCTCATTTCAGACTGATGAGCGAATATGTATTAGCCACTTCCACAGATACATGTTCTATTTCAAAGACAAAAAACCAACAACGAGCATTCGCAATGTAACGAGTAGTGACCATGACATGGAGTCAAAGTTTGGCCCTCCGGATAGAGAAGGTAGGATCTGTTCGTCTGAGAGCGCCTGGTGGCGCTAGAAGCCAACGACCTACGTAATGATTTTGGTAGTCTGGATTGTCATTGAGAGCCGTCCTGACTTGCCGGATTCCGGAAGGCCAAATGCTCGTTTCAATCTAAGACCGACGGCTGGAGACACCCATTTCTCCCACTTGGGAGTTGTCGGGGAGCGGTTGTACATCCACACCGATCACTTGCTCAAAACCAAGATACGCCGACTGTTCCTTGTCTCGACTTCGCGACTAGACCCTAGAATGGTTTGGCTTGAGTCTTTACCATCGACGTAAGCATTAGATGGTGCGGGGGAGATCTACGCCTCCAAGTTTTGACAGCTTAGCTTGTCCAATAAGTCGTGCCGAGACTTCTATAGCGCCTGAAGCCATGTGCCGGATTTTCGGTGTTAAGATGATGGTATTAGATCGCTGCCACACCTGTGTCGAAGATGCTGTTGCCATCCAATCTCTATCTGTATGTAGTGACATTGGATGAATGACAGACCCAGGATCAGCTTGTACTATTTCAAGTTGTCGGGATTCGTAAATCTTGGGAATAATAATACCTCGGGAGACTTGTTTAGCCGAGGTATTTGACGTGCAACCTTTTCCAGCAGACGTATTGGAATTCCCCATTTGAGAGATAGGGGAGATCCTACATGAGGAGGGATAACGACCAATTTCTCACGAAGTCTTCTCTGGCATGAACTAGAACAGTCCGGCTTCTAACGAAGACACGGCCTCTGACCAATTGGTTGGTACAGCAGAGCAAGCCTTTCGTCCCAAATGCCAGTAGCTGGTCCCTTTCAATTTGGAGCATCGTACTTGTACGGCACAGAATATGGGCTAGATGTCAAAAGAGCGAGGACCATGATGTTGCGTTTGTCATGATGCGCTTTAGTCCGGCATCTTCGGTATCGCGTGACGTTGAGGTTCAAAGGTGGATAGCTATGTTCAGACTGGGCTGTATCTCAGCCCAGTCTGTTAATTTTCAGCGTGAGTGTGTGATATAGGGAAAGAAGATGTTAAAAGAAAGATGTTAAAAGAATCAGTATCTGATTTGTTCTGTGATCACGGTGAGGTTATTTTATCGTTTGGAGACTCTTCGGCCCTTGTGGGTTGGCAAAGCTTGTCACGAAGCCACAAACGCCACAAACAGGCCTGACGGTCTAACGAAGTAATGTGGGGCTCGACTCTATGTTCTTCATCGCTCAAGACCAACCTCTAGGAGAATGGTAAGGATTTTGCTGACTGTACGTAAATCAACGCACCCATGATCAAATTCTATCCCCTTAAATGCGGAACCGTGCACCACGCTGAAGGCCCTGTAAGTAAAGCCTATAAGCGAATATGCCAAGAAAACACCAGCCTGAATGGAGAATTTCCAGTCACTGAAGCCTGCCCCGCACGCTGTTGCGCCCAGAAAGAGAGGCGCATGCCGCATTTAAGGGGAAAGTCTAACTCTTTAACCGCTCAGATGAAGAGTCTATAGGTTTTTGAAAGCTTATAATCAGGATTTCGAAGCTGCTTACCTAGAGCGATATGTGCCATGTAACCGTGTCAAAACTGGTTATTATATCAAAGGCACGTGTTGTACTCTCGTATAAGACAGCGTGTAAGACAGAAGGAATAAGAGTGACTCATAAATAGATATAAAAGATATATAACATCATATAATTCATCTTGCTCTAGTGTGAGTGCCAGTCTAGTCTAATTCAGATACTAACTTATAAAGATCTAACTCAAGATTAGTTATTAAGATAGATTGAAGATATCCTAAAGATAAGTAAATGATAACTTCAAGGTAACCTGATAATGATTCAAGATCGAAATCAAACTAGTACTAATAATTGATAAAAATGATTACGCCGATACAAAGCAGCCGCTAGTTATCAGATTCTACCTTTCCTCTGTCACCTTTGTTCATTCCTGCCACGAGTCCTCGGACTTCTCAAGAACACTTGATAGCGCACTAATACTAATTCTTCCTGTCGAATGAACCTCGAACTAAACACACTTTTTCTCCTTATAAGACACATGACTCGTAGCTGGTAGTCGTGCAGCTGTACCTTTCTTTACAAAGCTACGAAGTCAATGAGGACATGGTCTATTCGTTATGATCTGCAGTACCTGGTGCAGTTTCCTTCCTTCTGGCACTTTCACTGGCTTCCAGATCTGGACCGGTGCCAGCAGCATCTCCTCTTACTAGTCTTTCGGTGGTGACGAGCTGCTCTGGCGGTGGCGCAATCCATTCGGAACTCTTCCTACACAGCAGAATATCATAGTCAGAGAGAGTCCTCAAGTTTGCCTAACCTGTTTGCAGGTCTCTGTGATTCACATACCAAGGGACAACATGAGTAATGTACATCGTATCAACTTCCTCCAATGTTCGGCCTGACTCGGTTAGCACAAGCGGCAGCAATATCCGTAACATCTACTTACCTTGCCCTTCTACAACAAAGAAATAGACCGTCCCGGCAGCGAGGAACAGGCAACCGGCGAATATGTATCCATATCTGAAATCAATATCTTGAACGATAAATGGGGTGAAGAATCCCAGTAAGAAGTTCCAGAACCCTGGTTTAAGGAAGAGGAGTTAGCCGAGCTCTGAATTCTAAGGCATCCCGCCAAAACGGCAAGTACGGGTCTGGATTACTGGACTTGAGGATAGCATAGTTGAGCTGCTCTAGTACTTACAATTTGAAGCTGTGGCCAATGCCATAGCGTTGGAGCGATATCTCGATGGATACAATTCCGCGATGATGGTCCAAACGATCGGTCCCCACGTAGTCGCGAAACCAAGAATGAACAGGCAGGCGAACACGATGAGTGCTTTCCCAGCATGCGGTGTATTCTCTGGAGTCTGTAAATCGAGAGAGAAGTGACCGACAGAGGCAAATATCATGAAGCAAACAAACATCCATGCAGCACCATATATCTAAGCGAACAGTATCCGGGTAAGCAATTTGTCCTCACAAGTCGTCCATCCAAGTGTCAAGATTATTTAGAGACATTGGGAGGACAGATTCTGGAAGTGATATCTGATAGACGAAAGAATAGGGGAGCCTACCAGCGACTTTCGTCTACCATAGTGCTCGACGATGTAAAGTCCAAGGAATGTGGAACCAAAATTTACACCACCCAAAATGATTTGTGTCACAAAAGAATTGTTGATCCCAGTGGACTTGAAGATCACGGTACCGTAGTAGACTTAAGAGTAGGCAGTCAGTAACTTGCGTGGAAAAGTGGAGGAGGCATAGAGGCATGTGTCTTAACGGTAAGTAGAACAAGAACTTACAGAAGTAGTTAGCACCCGTCAACTGTTGGAGCATTTGGAGTGTGACACCAAGGGCGATTCGGTAAGCCATACGGGGGCCAGTGAACATATCAATGTATCGCGTGGTTGCCGCGTGGAGCATTTCCTCATCATGCTTGACCTTGATCTCAGCCAATTCTTCCGCAACCACGCGGTGGTTGTCTGATACTCCATAGAGCTTTGTCATTGTTCGCTTTGCCTCTTCTACCCGTCCGTGACGATAGTCATAACGAGGTCTGAAGTGAACCGGGAGTCAGCAATTACCACCGCTAGAATGTTTCGTGGCGAGGAAAAGGCATGTCCCTAGAACAACTTGAAATATTCAAAAGAGGAAATAGGCTTCGCCAACACCTACGATTCAGGGAAGAAGATTATACCAAATCCCAGTATCAAGACCCACAAGAACGAAATTCCCATAGGAATTCTCCAGGAACCAGTATTGTCTCTGTCTTCGGTGCCAAAATTGATGCAATTTGCAACGAAGATACCGAGTGTGATAAACAGTTGATATGTGCTGTAAATTCTTAGTGACATTCAGATTGCCAAACTGGGACGTACCTGATGAGAGCACCTCTGATCTGGCGAGGAGCACTTTCTCCCTGGTACATTGGCACGAGCAAAGACAGGGCACCTACACCCAAACCAGCGATCCATCTTCCCACAACGATCTAGTTGACATCTTAGTATTGCTTCATTCAACTACGAAGTTCCAAGAGGGTTTCGGGAACTTTTGGTCGCCAAACAGAGATATCCACCAACAGACGCTCAGGTTGAAGACACAAGACAAGAGGGGAATGTTACTTACTTGGTACCATTTTGGATGAGGAGCTGTCATTTGGACGATCAACCCAACATGAAGAACAAGACACCAAGCAAAGATGCTCCACTTCCTACCAATTCGATCCGCAATTGGCCCACCGATCAGAGCGCCCATGAGTGTACCAATTGACAGCTGGAGACGTTAGTACAGAGCTAGAGAGTTGTCGCAGCCACTTACCAGCGCAACGATGAGACCCGAACGAACATTGCTGAAATGGTAACCACTGCCATCTTTGTTCCTCTGTCCAAATTGTTCTTGAAAGTCCCTCATCCCCAAGAAACCAGATATCTGTCCAGTATCGTATCCGAAGATGAAACCTCCCATCGAGACGAAGACACCCATGATGAAAGAATGAATCGTCAGCAACGGAACAGGAGAGTTGTCGTAAGGACCATTGTAGGCCGCCTGCTTTTCATGATGAGAAGCTTCTCCGTCAGACGTTGAGTTTCGGTTGCCGGCCCCAAAGGGCAGCTGAGCCTTGAGCTTTGAAAGTGTGACCATGACGATGTCTGCAACTAAGATAGAAGGATAAATCGAGTACAGATCTCTACCAGAAATCGAGTGAAGCAGGGCGACTGTGCCTTATAAGCATTATTGCAGCGGGATTCAAGTTCTCCGCATAGCCATCGAAGGCTTTGTACGGCACAGGATCAATCATATGTTACCATTTCTGGCAGAGCGAGGGGCGATTCGTGATGCACATGTCCACGCTGTCACCAGACAGGTAGAATCATGACTCGTATCCACATCCCTACGCCAGTCTCCGCAAGACCTTTTGGCATACCCCAACTTTTCCCTTCATTATTGCCGAAGTATCCGATACAAGGTGGTTTTGAAAGAATGTTTGGTCCGATGACTAATCTAGGCATTGTGTTGCGGAAGGCTCGGCGATCCGAGTCTGATGTGAGAGGTCAAGACTGCATGGTGCTTAGAAGAGTGCAGGGACAGTAAAATAAGCTTCTACATTGGATTCGACAAGTCGCGCTTTCTGAGAGGTGAATTCGGTCCTACCTCAAGGTCTCATGAGCCTCAGAAGGGCCGACTTTGAGGATTTGAGATCCGGGGGCACTTGAAAAGTGCTGTATGACGACATGTGAGCAGTTGTTTCAAGAATATTGAACTCCATTATCGGGCGTACAGCATCTGAACATCCGATCTTACTTCATTCTACGCTTGTGCAGGCTTGACAGCTCTGGGTTTGTTGTGAAGTTTGCTAAGCGAGACGACGATCAGCCTCTTTCTCCGCAAAGTCTTTTCGTGGTCGACACCAGTTTAGCCGATGTCAAAAGGAAGTATTCATCCTTTCGGGCCGTCACTGTTTCCATTAAAGTTGCGACCTTTTAGTTCTCAATCGGGTGTAGCTCAATCCTTTGTCGACAATATACTTTGATAGCAAGTTTGCAGGTACTCTCCGGGAGGAGATGCTTAAACAGCCACTGAGGCTCAATTTGTATTTACTTTATGTATCACATCAACATGTACAAAGTTTTGACAGCTTTCTCGGCTGCAGCAATATGCCATGGCCTTATATCCAGAACAGCATCAACAACTCCTCGTGCCCTTGCGAGAGTTCCAAGACCCCTATAGTACACAAGCATTTCTCGTAACAGCGACTCGTGAAACGTTCTTGGGTTCCCGACAACCTCACAATGCACAATGTTGACCTCCATGACAATTGGAGGATCAACAGCATTCGTTCCGCCACACTTAATGAGATATCCACTGATGAGGGCCGGACTGGTTTCCATTAGTGAGTTCGAGTTGTTCAGGCGATGTGAGAGGACTGCGCCCCAGCTCTGGTCGGTGTAGTCGATCAGCCGAGCGTCTCGGTCAGGTTCGGCGGGTGCCTCTGCAGGGGCAGCAGTAGTGTTTTCGCGAACGGGCGTTGGTGCATTTTCAGGTGATAAAATTGATGATTGTAAAGCCTGAGGGGTGGATACTGGAGTAATGACCGATTGTGAGCCATACGCATTCGGTGTCAACGTCATGAAGGCCGGCAGTAGTCTCAGTGACGGATCTGTCTGAACAGTCATAAGAGTGAGGCTAATCTGAGCATTCGACTCTTTCGATGCGAGACCCGTCCAGAACTCGAATTCTGAGGAGTCCATCACTCCGATTCTGGCAATTATGATGCGCCAGTGGATCTTGTTACTCGCTACAACTTGCAGCGTCGTTTCCCAAATCTCATTCGCAACTTCAGTGAACGGTGTCGAGATCGGCTCGTTTTTGCGACCTAGACAGTACGAAGCAGTCATCTGCCGTGTCCCTCTATTATCTGTCCATGCAGCGGTGATCCAGCGATCATCAATGCTCTGAGCATATGCAACGTGAAGGCATGTGTTCTCCTGGAGCAAGGATGCAGAAGGATTCGCATTCAACTTGAAGTCTATTGTCCTGGGGAGTGGTTGCTCTAACATTATGGCCGGTGACGATGATGGAGAGGTGAAGTCTACGCAACGATCATATACCTCCATAGAAAGCTGAAAGTACGTCGAAGGCGTCGGAATCGCTAACGAAGTCGGGGATGCGATGAAATCCAACGGAATGAGCTGCAGTACCAATTCATTCGCCGTGTTTGCCCTCCTCTCAGCAAGTGCTTTTCTGTAGAGGTTGAATAAATGCTGAAATGCAGAGCAGATGTGTACAAGAAGTACACTGTTGTCAACTGGGTAGACAAAGTACACAACAAAATTTCTTTCGCCCACCGGCAAGGAAGAAAGTGTCCTGTTGAGCCGGGCAGCAGTCTCCTTAAGCGTCGTCAAGTGGTGCATTTTGTTCTGTGACATGGTTTCCACAGCAAATGGCAACAAGCCACTACCTATATCTTTTGATTCCACTCTGTCGTGGCTACCAAACCTTGAGGATTCGTACACACTCCTCATCTGGTCAAGAAAGGTACTGGCATTTGCAGCTATCCCTTCGAAATTCGGATAGACACAGACAGCGTCAATATCTTTGACGCCTTTCGAGGGCCCCAGACCCAAATTCTCCCAGAAAGGTACAGAGGAGGGAAGGATTGACAGCTTTGACTCTGATCTTCGGACTTCGATCTGGGGAGGAATGATCAAGAACGGATTGTTCGGTCTCATATCCAGGCCATTTGGCCCTCTAGGATTTGGCGTAGGCCGAGGGGGAAGCCTGAGCGCTTGCGATAAGATAGGTATTCCCTGGATGTCTAGGAAAGCGCGCATGGAGCAGATTGTGCCGTCTCTGAGGCATGAGTTTGCCGCCTGTGATAGCTTGTTCAGAAGCTGTTTCGTTGCGGAGGATCTGTCCCATTTTGCAGGAGTATCATTCCCGTTAAGACCAGGGAGACGAAGAGTGCCTGAGACAGCTTGGTCTGCAAGAATTTGCGCCGTTGCAATACGCTCCAAATCCGAAAGTGTAGTGGGTTTCATATCTGGCTCAGGCAAAGTAAAGTAGGTAGTCAAAGCCCAGTCTGCAGGATCTGCTTCGAAAAGAGGTAGCTGAGAGCCACTCACAGACTGAGGTGTACCCACTGACTGCTCAAAGTCCATGGCTAGAGTATCAAAAGTCGACGCGATTTCGTCTTCATCGTCGCCGTCCCATTTCCGCTTGACACCAAATTTCGAGCCAACCAAAGCATCGTCTGTGGTATGGCTAAGATCGTCCTGTTCCGAAATGGAACTCCCACCATCTGAAGTCATCAAATAATCCATTGGGTCTTCTACCGGTTTTGCTTGGCCATCCAACACCTTCTCACCTAGCATGCGGGCGATGTTCCCCATTTCTAGAGTATTCTCATGTGCCTTGCGTCGACGTGTAAGGTACTGTGTCTGTGGCAGCCCAGAGATCTCACCAGGATGTTGTTTCCTTCTCTGGTAGGAAAAGTCGAATTGGCCATGAGAGCTGTATTTCTCGTTTACAGAACGTAGCGCGTCCACAAACTCGACTTGCTTGAAGAGGCTGGCACGCCTAGGCTGCTTTTTCGCCTTTTCCATCGTCGATACCTGGACGAGCTTCTGGAAGATTATCTCTTTATTGAAAGGCAGGTCGATGATCGGTTGAGGAGGCTGTGAAGCTTCTACATTGGTCTCAGCACGTCCGGCTGCCATAGAGTCCGGCACAACAACAGCTTCATCTACTGTTACTGGCCTTGCATTTGGGTCATGGTCTAGATTATCTTCGACAATATTTTCTATGCCATGATTTTCACCAGGGCCTGCAACCGGCATGTTCGGCTCGGATATTTGACCAATATCATCCGGCTTTTTGGACGTAGGTACAGGAGCTGGCGATGGTTGCTTGACGTCAAACTCGTCCACATCTGGCTCATCGAAGAAATTAAAGTCATCATCTGTAATATGTGTTCCAAACATGTCACCGCCAAGGTCACCAAACAGATTGTCATTATCATTGTCATGAGCGTCGTCGTTGTCGTTGTCGTTTTCATCGTAGTGTACCGGTGAGTTCGTCCGATCTTTCTTCGCAGGCGTTCCCCACATATCCGTGTCCGCATCCACCACAGGGGGATTTGGAGGATGCACACCGCCTGGTTCATGCGCCACCAGGTGATTCGGGTTGCCAGGTGTCGATACGTTGCCGTCGAAAGACGGCGTCGCTCCTACTGGGTGTTGAGGTGCATCTGGCGGAGTGGGATATATAGCACCTGCGTTACTGCCCCTTCGTAGGGCAGCCGGAGAAAAAATGCGAGACTGTAACGCGCGAGCTTCCACGTCGGCCTGCTCTTTTGACAGCGCATCGGCAGCTTGCTTTTCTTTTGACCGCCTGGATACAATAGCCGCTCTCTCATCTTTGGACGTGAACCACTCTTCCGCAAACGCCAGAGGATCGCGACAAGTAGCAATTGAATCTGTTGTCTGTGAGTCGCCAGCTCCTGACGAGTTTGAGGTTTGAAAACATAATAATGCTGGCCAAGGAACAATGGCCAAGTCTTCCAGCAGCGGTATGCTTTGGGAATCCGGGTTGGAGTATGGTAGATGGCCACCCAGAATCTGAACATAAAGCCAGCCGCCGGCTTCAAGTGCAGTAGCATTCAGCCCTTTGGTGGACAACCAAGCTAAACACCTTGATTGCCACGACCTGATGGTGAGGGGATTGTTGCTACCATTTTGGCGCGAATCGATCAAGCTGCCCTGAAGTTGAGCAATGGACAAAGTCCCTGGCAGTTTCTTGTCATCCGGCACACAATAGAATTTGGCCGCACTTCCACTAGGCGCAAGCCACAAGGATGCGCCAGGAGAAAGTCCACACGCTGCACTAGATGGATTGAAGACATTCTTTAAGGTTTGCAAACCAGGTGCCATATCAGAATGTGCCTTGAGAACAAGTACTCCCAGTGAGGTCAGGCTGATGTCCAGAGTGGCAAGCTCTACCTCGTTGCCAAGCTTAGCACTCGACCCTAATGATCTCGAGGATGCCAGTATCAAAGTCCTCGAATTCAGGGGTATAAAGTCATGGTCATGGCAAAGAAAGTAGACTATTGAGCTGAGGACTGCAGAGATGAAGTATTCGTGTATGTCCTTCGTAGATGCCGTGAACTCTACTTTGGCCCTAGGAGACGGAGTGGGGGCATCCTGCATCACGCTCAGGTTTGCATTCGTCTGTATAGCTTTCGCATTGAGGGTTTGAGCGGTTCGAAGAGCATTCTCCAGCGACGATGAAGGAGACGAGCTGGCGCTTCCAGCAGTCAGAGAGCCTCCCAAGACCTGTTTGCTCCGGGCAAGACTAGCTGGCTCGTAAATACCCTTCTCCAGTTGCAGAAGCCCGAGCCCTTGGATGTCCACAGAGGAACTAAAAGTGTCGGAATCTTTCGTAGGAGAGCCTGTCGAAAGGACGCCATTGTAGAACAACCAAATGCCTTCTCGGTAAGGATCGTGGTGTACCAATCTACCATCGTGCCTCCATCCTGCTTCGACCCGCTGGAGATGTTTCCTGGCAGCTCCAGAAGATGTGCTAGCGGACTCAAAGTATTCATAATTAATTGACGAGAAACTATTCTACTCGATTATTAGAAAGCGTTCCTGAACTTCTGGATCAAACTCACAAAAGATATTACATTCGTAGGATACTCGCTGGGATCCATGGTAGTCGTAAATCATGAGGGCTCCGCGTCAATAGCGGAGAGTGCTTCGGCACGTCACGCCAGGCCAGAGACTATCACCTCCAGCCTCGAAGAAGTATATTCCGGGCACAGTGAGCTCGACAGCAGGCTTTGGAGGGGTTGAGCAGTTGAAAGGTGGAGCTGGTGTAGGATTCGCTGGGCTCCATCATCGCAGCCAACAGGCCAACGCGATCGCCGCAGCAGGCGAGCCGTAAAGAATTGATCGAGCAAGATCTCCAGAGTCGAGGCACTTGATGTCGGCGATAATTGTGCAGGGCAGGATACTGGGGGTAGTTGAATTTGACTTGGCTTGTAAGTGCGTGCAGAGCGCATCGCCGGCCTCGCGACAGAAGGCATGAGGCTGGCACCAGCTCGGCAAGGGACTTTGCATCGACTGTGGCCGTGCAGGTCCCACCGTGGCGGGTCTACCCGCCACTAAAACAGGCTGAAGAAATATTTTATCTTTCTGAGAGCAGCCTCGTTTAGCAGATATCAGAGCAGAGCAACATTTGTGAAATGCACAGCAGATCTTCAGCATGAAGCTCACAAACTCGAACGAGGTGTTGGTCTACACCATTTCTGGTGCATCGACTGCTAGACCTCTACCAGATTGGCTGGCTCGACAAAGGAAGCGCAGCTTGAAGAATGACCCCGAGTACGCCAATCGAGTCGAGCTTCTCCAGGACTTCGAATTCGAAGAAGCTAGTGCATGCGTAAGAGTCAGTGAAGATGGGGAATGGGTAATGAGTACAGGGACATACAAGCCACAAATACATGCGCACTACCTGCCCAACCTGTCACTGTCTTTTGCCCGGCATACGACAACGTTAAATCACTCCTTCATACTACTTTCCTCCGATTACTCGAAATCCTTACACCTTCAGACTGACCGACGCCTCGAATTCCATACCCCAGGCGGATGCCACTATCAGACTCGCCTTCCAAGATACGGACGAGATCTACAATACGACAGACATTCAGCGGAAGCCTTGGTTCCTGCAGTTGGGGTTAATGCGGAAGGCAGCGGGGAAGTTTATCGACTGAATCTCGAGATTGGGAGATATATGAAGCCATACCAGGTCGATGTTGGTGGTGATGACATGACAACTGCTGGAGGAGGTGCACTACAGGGAGGAATCAATGTGGGCGCTGTCAATTGCGCCGCTATTGCTGAAGACAGTCACAACCTTTTAGCTTTTGGGACTTCGATTGGCACAGTGGAGTTCTGGGATCCAAGATCAAAGGCACGGATTGGAATTTTAGCTGGACAAGAAGGTGAAGTAACTGCGCTTGACTTCAGTCGGTCAGGCGAATCCCTGGCTTTGGGCACTTCGAATGGATTGGTTCAACTTTTTGATCTTCGCAAACCGGTCCCACTTCTACGAAAAGACCAAGGTTACGGCTACCCCATCAAGACGCTCATGCACATGACAACTTCATCCCAAGAGAAGAAGATTCTTTCAGCAGATAAGCGAATCATCAAGCTGTGGGACGAAGCAGACGGGAAAGCATGGACTTCAGTGGAGCCGGCAGTTGACATCAACTCCGTTGCATGGTGTAAAGATAGCGGGATGATTCTAACAGCAAATGAAGGAAAACAGCAACATGCCTTTTTCATTCCACAGCTTGGTCCAGCTCCAAAGTGGTGCAGTTTCTTGGACAACATGGTCGAAGAAATGGCAGAAGAGGCACCGGCGGAAACTTACGACAACTACAAGTTCTTAACGCTTCCTGAACTCAAAGCGATCAATTTGGGCCATCTTGTAGGTACCACTAACTTGCTGCGACCTTATATGCACGGATATTTTGTTGCCTCCAAGCTCTACGAAGAGGCTCGACTCATCGCCAATCCATACATCTGGGACGAAGAGAGAACGAAGAGAGTCAAAGAGAAGGTTGAGAAGGAGAGGGCAACTAGGATCAGAGGTAGCAAAAAGGTCAAGGTCAATCAGAACCTTGTTGATAAGCTTCTCAAAAGACAAGAACGTAGAGAGAAAGTGGACGAAGGAATGGGTATCCTTGGAGATAGCCGTTTCGGAAAGCTGTTTGAGGATGACGAGTTCGCCGTGGACGAGAGGAGCAGAGAATTCCAGGCCCTCAACCCTAGCACGAAGGTTGATGGTCCTAGCCAGGCCGCAGATGTCAACAGCGACGGTAGTGACAGCGAAGACGAGGATGAGATTGTCAAACCGAAGTCAAAACCAGAGATGCGCATCTCATCGTCCTCATACAAAAAGTCTGGACATCAGCGGCAGGATAAGGCCCTCGGAGCTCGGACACAGAGCACTGGCCGGGTCAGCAAGAATAAGGGCGACATCGTGGGTGAACGTCAAGTCACATTTGCCCCTACAGGAGGCAGGAAGGGCAAAGATAAGGAAGAAGCAGCACCAGCACGAAAGGGACGGCGTGACGAGGGCAGGAGAAGCGCAAGCGGAAATGTCTTTAGGAATATGTGATCATTTTCAATTCTGGTCTCGGAATACCCCAACGCCTCGAAGGATCGGATTTCGATCCTAAAACGCCCCCTCCATAAAAGTACGCCAACATGTACTGGACATCAACATAACCTCATGACACCAAATACACTACACGTCATCGACCAAACTTTCTAGCCCATTTTGACTCTTTCGACGGAGGCTCGGCCATCTCAAACGACATTAACTTTGGGTGTCCCTTCTCAACATCCGCGGCCTTCGCTCTTTTTGGAGTCGGAACTTCATCTATCTTTGTCAAGCCTCGATTAGAACGGCTATGGACATCTTTTGGAAACGTCGATCTCCTCGGAGTTAAGGCTGTTGCGACTCTCCTTGCCGACCTTCGAATGCTCTCCCGGACCTGCCATGATCGTTTCTTGGCCAAATAAAACAGAACTGCTGAGACAGCTGTTCACACTTTAGCAATGCCCTGTACATTTAGCTCGAGCAGACGCTTACCCCCAAGTATGCACACGGAGACCGCCACGACAATAATGGCTATTATGCCGCCTCTCGAAATCGCAATAGATCCATGGTCCGCACCAGCAGCACCTGCTGCTGAGTCTCCGCTTCCTGGTGAGGATCCAGCATCTCCTGCCGCGGGTCCTAGGCACAGATTAATCACTAGATCTTCTTCACTTCATTGAGTCTTGCTTACCATCACCTGGTTGAGACGGAACAGACGTTGCCAGCGTCTGGTAGAGGGATGATACCGCGCTTGCAGACATCTCAGGAGTCAGAGAGATGGTGCTTATTGTTGTTGCTGCTGTCGTTGAAGGCGAGATATCGGAAGCTACTGGACCTTGTGCTGTAACTATAGGATATAGAACATACAGCAACAAACTCAAAAGAAAGATCGAATTCATCTTGCTGACATGTGGGTGGTATATTAACAGTGAGTTCGACTAGTCCAGGCGCCGGCAGTGGACGTGATGTGATGAGAAACTGAGGAACGTTGTGACAGTGGCTTTCGCTTTGACGGGAAAATGTGATGAGCCCATCTTGATGTGGAAATGCTGCAAGTCTTAAAGAGCAGAGCGGCTACCTTGAGGCCTATCATTGGGCCCACCCATGAATATGTTCAAGGTCTAAGGGTTTGTGAAACAAATCGACGGTGATATGGATAGCATCAAGCATGGCTGGGCTGCAATCAGAAGGGGTATTGATTGGTAAGGCACGATTCTGGCAGTGGTGGTCAGCGGTTAATTTAGTGCCACCGCTCTTGGCCGCTGTCTATTTCTGGGGTCGTTAGGCCAATCGAAGGCCGCTCTTCAGGGGTCCTCTTTAGCGGGGAGTGCTAACTTCAACCTCAACATCCACCACGGCGGTAGTCATCGCTGACATGCGACAACACACTGTCGGAGAAGTTATATTGGGAATGATGTGGAAAGATGAGGCTTGAACGACCTTCTCCACGATACTGGAATGGAAGCAGCAAGCCGCAGCAGTGGCCTCAGCTTCGGCAACCGCGATGCCTCCTGAAAAGCCTCACGTCGCCTGCTGTGACTTGTTACCGCACCGCTAGGCGCTGCAGATTGAGGGGTTTCTCTGGACCAAGGCTTGGGCAGGCATAGGCAGAGAAATCTCCTCCGAAAATAGCTTCACAGTGGGTTCTTGCACATGGTGAGCATTGTATCCCATCAGCCTGTGACTTTTTAACTATACCTGATGGAATGGCGGAGAAATGTTTATCTGTTATTAACGTGGACCCTTAACTGACGCTGCATAGCGACAAAATCGTTCACCTTCTAGCCAATGGCGTTCAGTTGTCATATAGATCGTGCAGTCGGGAAGGAACAGATCCGTACGAATATTTAACACCACGAGGAAACGTCGCGGGTGCTGTACAGCGTATCATGCTTTTGAGAACCTGAGATTAGCGGGCAGATTCCAGCATACTCTGATTCAGGTTACTTCTGCGCATCGAGAATAGTATTTTGCCTATCCTGTGTACGACGCTTGCTCCTGCTCGGAAGAGGTGGAAGTGGTACCGGTAGGATCATTTCAGATATGTTCCTTTATATTTATTATTCCTAGTACATTCTTGTGTTCTTCAATTGATTCCGGTACTGGCAAGTGACAATGCCGCGTGTGCTAAATTTCTTTCTTGAGGGCCTGATGTGATGGAAGCACAGGTTCTAGGGCGAGTTTTTCTAGTGTTCAGAGACTGCCTACCATGAATAATCTGGCACAGCTGCATGAACTTGAAGTCGGAACCTGATTCTATTTCTATTCTGCTTTGTTTATCGATCCATGGCAGCTTAGCATTACAGCATGCACCGCCTGAGTGTTGAGCGAGCATGATGAACGATATATAATCACGTGCTGTATCGGACACGTGAGTGAGTCCATGTCGCTCCTTCTCTTTTGGAGGCTCAATTGAGCGCCGTACCTCAAGAATCTGCGTACCTGCCAACTTGGGTACATATTAGATAATTATCGTACTTTATTGACGAGAGGATTTGACCTTTTCTTCTGATTGCAACCTGATTTCCCGTCCTCTTCTTTTCCACCTACACTGGATCGACTCTAACTCAACCATCACTTGTCTGTTAAATAGAGCTTGCAGCATCTTAATCATCTCCAGGGGGCTATCCCTCCAAATCCGGAGCAGCATTGCTACGGTCAAGGGCACTACTCATCGCCTTCCTTTGGCCTCAGAGTAGGATCTTGACGAACGGACCTTGTCTTCCTACTCGTCCGCCTGTGCAGCATTTCCAAAACTTGTGCTCAGTCTGCATGGTCTCAGTAAGACTTGAACTTTACATAGCTCCATCGCAAGTACCCTTTTCTCTTTTGTGCACACTCGAAATTGTTGACAACGCAGCCAGCTAGTCGCGATGTCTCAACCTGTTCATCCTCTTGGCCGCCCAGACTTCGACAGTCAAGAGCAACCTTCGACAATGATCCTTGGGGGAGATGAACAATCTGATGACGCTATGGACCATTTGTCTGCTACGGATGAAGTCGATCAGCTCCGAACCGACGATGACGATAACGCAGAACCCGCAAAGATCAATGCTCAGGATAGCAACCCATCTATTATTGAGGCTACTCAATTCGTGCCTCTTGGAATTGACATTCAAGGCGAGATTCAGGCTTCATATGAAGCTCCTGCATCAGCTGAAGCTGAAGCTGCCGTCGATGCTCAAGACAGCAACCCATCTATAATTGCGGACACCCAATTCATCGAGCTTGAAGCTGACACTCAGGCGGAGACTCAAGTCTATCATACATCAATTGCTCTTGTTCCTGCTCCAACTACTAAGCAGGTTGTTACCACAATTAATACTCAAGCTCGCAGGGGAGAGGCACGCGATGCAGAGATCAGTTTCGATGCCTTCATCAACGCGGATGCCTACGCGGACTTACCTCCTAAGGCTGCCGAGATCAGTGTATCGCGGGGCTTCATTGAGCGTCCACCCATCAGTCTCGATCAGGATGATCTAGAGGGCTTCAAGTATAGCCGTCCTCCAGCCAAGCATCGCGGTATTCTACCCCAAACCAAGATTCCTCAGCCAGAAGCATTTGGCGGAGGTACCGCAATGGAAACCACAGAAATAAGATCAGCTTTCAATCCTGACAGTAAGTTCCTTCGTCTCCTTTCCAAACAACATGATTTCAAGGCTGAAAGGAAGAAACAGACCAACTTGAACCTGCAAAACCGAACCCTACCACCGGCGGTCTTCCGCCACAGTCGAAGATCGATCCCGGAAATCTCTTGACCATTGCTCCAAAGCCACTACCCACCCCTCTTGCTCGAGTCTCAAAATACGGTACATTTCAAGATACCAGCCAGAAAGACATGACCCGGTGTACTACATATTTGTTTCCAGTTCTCAGTTCCACACCGACTCTGTCTCTACATCACAAACAGACACAACCGCAGTTTGAGATTCCCAGTAAACCTCATTCAAAGGTCTCGGGTCACATTTTAGATGATGGTGTTCCATCAGCACTTTCTTTCCGTCCTGTTCAAAGTGACAAGCCTGCCGACCAGCGTCCACCACCAGTCCTTGATCCTAGCCACGTATCCAGAAACAAAGTCAATAATGTGCAAGCGAGTCGAAAATACACTGGTCAGCATGCGACGCAACATCGCAGTCCTTTGACACCATTATCGGCGGCAAGAAACGGTGGGCAACCTCGGAGAAAGTCTCGGTAAGTACACATCATAGTATACACGCTTTGAACGAACTAATTCATGCTCAGTGGTCGATTTATGCCATTCCCCGACGTGGCACAGGATATTCGTAGCTCTCCCCGGGAAATTAATGTCGACTTCCGGCGCCAGACAAATGATTCGGGACGACTGCAAGTCGAGAATGTGCCCAATAACTCATTTTCTGGAGCAGTATCCAACGAAAAGCGGGCAAGAGCAGCTATCCCTGACTTGGGTCAAGTACCATATATATCATTGAGGAATGTATCCCCCGAAGTATCAAATCAGTTCTTCCATCAGCCGGCTAGAGTCCAAGATGATGGCACTTCTAATCGTGTACATGCTGCCTCTCAACACGTAGAACCTCGGAAGACTACTCAAAGCACCGGATTAGACGAAGATCAGGTCAATCATCTCCCTCTTCAGCATTCAAATGGTCCAGAAGAACGAATTGTTGAGACTGATCTGATACCGGAACATACTTCACCGCCTGATGAACTTTCAGGGTCCCGGTCACCTCATTGTATTGACGGAGAAGCATCTCATCATAAGGGAGAGGATTGCAAGAACGAAGACATTGAGCAACCACTGGATATGGTCGGCAACCAGGACCGAGCCGATCCAGAGACGGCATCGATTGCAAAGCGGCAGATTGACGATAATATCCCTGACGACCAGGGCTCAATCCATGAAGTATCTCGAGTTCCGTCAAGAGCGCAGTCCGAATCAAGACCAGACTCACGACGCAGTAATCAAGGCCGAGCACTTCGACCTTTCAATGATGCCGATTTCAGTCATCGGCTTCCCACCACGGGTAGACACCACGCTGCCAGCGCAAAAGTACTAAAATCTTCGGCTACCCAGAACTCGCTGAGCACTGCAAATACTCCCAAGGGCAAGAAATACACCTTGGCGAGCTATAAGGAATTTCTACGAAAAGGAGAAAGCTATCAAGAAGTTTTTCTGCATTGTGAAGAACAACAAGCACTTATCGATGCACAGAAGTCTGAGATCGTGGACATGCAGAAATCAGACGCTTCTTGCCAGCAGCAAATCAAGGCTCTGGAGGCAGAGAAGGCCACTCTGACACAAAATATGAAGAAGTTCGCTGACATGAGCTCGAAGTATAAGACACACATGAATGAAGTGGTAAAGGCACAAAAATACTTGACTTCTCAGGCAGCTCGGATTCAGAAAGAGTCGAGCGAGATTCTTCAAGCTCGAACGATCTTTGATAAAATTAAGAAGGCGATTGAAGAAGCTAAGGATCTAAGAGTATCGGCACAAAATTTCCACGAGGGTATGGACATTTCTGGTTTCACATTGGTATCGTCTAACATCAACCAGTGTCAAGCCGGAAGCAAGAACTCGAACGTACCAATAAACAGCTTTCAATCGGTACGTGACCCCGTCCATTGCTCGACTACTTGGCTAACCGAGCGCGACGGGGACAGAAAACGAGAAGCTTGGAATCGAGAAGAAGAATCTGCAGCAAGACAATTCGAAGCTCAAGAAAGACCTTGACACTGGTCAGTTGGAAGCAAATTTATCGGAGCACATGCTAATACCAGGTAGAAAAGAATACGAAGGAATCTTTGAAGAACGATCTCGACCAGAAAGTTGACGACTTGTCTCGAGAGACTTGTAACAGGGAGCAACTTGAGAAGCAGCTCGAAGGTCAAGCTACAGTCTACAAGGAGCTCGCCGAGCAATTGAAACAGCTTCCTAGCGCAATGTCTCAAGAACTTCGGAAAGAAGATGGTGTTCTAGTGGAAATTCTTAGTGCAGGAAATACAACATGTTCGAAGTACGCTTTGTTCTGCGTATTATTGTACTTCACTGACACAATTTAGGATTGATGGAGTGAATTCTCTTGTCCAAGAGATGAAGTCGGTCCAACCAGACGTATCGGCTTCATTGGTCAAACTCATTGAGGATCTGTTTACCAGGTGATTCGCATCCTTACAAACCTTAGATCTTGGGTACTAATGCAATAAATAGGCTCGACAATAGGGATCAGAAGTCCGATGCTGGTATTGCTTCTGTCCATAAAGCTACCACGGAAACCCTAAGAGAGTTCAAGGAGACACTAGGCCAATTCTGCCTTGGCAAAGATGGGGAAACATCGTTCAGGAACCAGATCTCAAGCCTTGAGAAAACCAATGGAACCTTACAAGCAGATAAGACCAGATACGAGAATAAGGTACAACACCTGAACCAGAAGCTTGAGGAAGCTCGACGCCACCTTGTGGATTGCCAGGGCCAGCTGCAAAATCGACAAAACGAGCTTGAAGCCGCTCGTGCAGTTCCAGTGGAAGATCCTCGCTTGAGCTCCCAAATCCACGAGCTCAAGAAGACCAAAAAAGCTCTTGAGACACAGCTAGAGAATGCCAAACAAGCTGTCTTGGACGCCCAAAACGAAACCATGATCGCCCGCGAAGGCGATGCCAAGAAGGTTGACCACACCAAGGAGATCGAGCAGAAACTCAAGGAGACGGGGCAAAAACTCAAAGACACCAAGCTGAAACTCGACAGTGCTATGGACCGCATCAATGGTTTTGAGGCCGAAAAGACCAGCTATCAAGCTGATCAAGAACGCAAAGACAGTACCGAACGCCAAAAGCTTGCTCAGCGAGCTCATGAGCAACAACAGACAGAGAAGGTGAAGTATCAGGCGGAGCTGGAAAATAGCAAACAAAGACTTGAGCAGCAGGAGCGCAAATATGCACAAGCTTTGCAGCAGCTGGAAGAGCTTCAAGCAAAGCATAATGCTCAGAATCAAGGCCCTACCGATCCACAACAAGAACGAGTCACCTATCTCCAACAGACAAAGCAGCAAATGCAACAAGTTCAACAACTCATCAATAGAGTTCCCAACCAAAAGACCTCCATTGTGTGCTCCCAAGATCTACAATCGATTAAGAAGACTGCAACAGACACTCAACGATTTATCGTTAAGACCCTAGAAGAGCATTCGCAAACGGTCCTGACGGCCGCTGCTGAACAAAAGCGAATTGAAGGCAAGGTTCGAAAGTCTGGGGCTATGGAAATTGAGAAGATCGAGCTTGAACAGGAGAACATTTTGCTGAAGGGGAAGATCGAGGAATTGCAGCAACAACGAGTTTGGAGCGGTGTTGGGCAACAATCATCCGTCAACAATACTCCTGCCCGCAACGTGCTACAGAAGGCAGTTGATGATGATCGTCTCAGATCAATTGTACGTGATCGAAATCACAAGAGAGCAAAGGAGTTAAATATCACGCCAAGAAACAACTCCAATGTGGAAAATCAAGGATCATTACGTCGAACAGCGAGTCTAAATGCGATTTCTTTTCAGTCCACCAAGACAGGCCCTGTCCCTGGAGAAACGAAGAATGTGTTCACACCTCAAGGTCGAGAGAACGGCATCAATGCTGCATTTTCGGGATCTTTTGGTGAAACCAATTCCCAACAACAAGCACCAAGCTCGCAGAACTCCTCGAGATCTATCATTCCCTTCTCGGCAATCGGAATTCAGCGGTCAAGCCCCTCCAACAACAATGATCGCGACCCGGTTAGTCTTATTGACTGCTCTCCCGACCAAGGCCCCGACAGAAGCGACAATAAGTCCACGAGCTCGAAGGCCACAAGCTCGAAGGCCACTGAGCAGGCTATTGCCGATGCAGCCTCGAGTATCGGGCCCCAAGCCACAGGCAGCAGGCACTTCACTGGAACAAATGGTGGTGAGGCATCTGGACGTAAAGCCAGTTTTCCTCAACATGGCCCTTCCAAGCCATCACCCCATGATGCAATGCCGGTCAAATCTGCTATGAAGAAGCCTAAGCAGAATCCAACCTATGCTAGTGAAGGTCCAAGAAATGGTTCAAAATCAGGCAAGGAGGAAATCTTGAACCCACCTCGTCAGGCCTTGGGCATGGACAATATTCGAGGCGTTCGAAGTGGCGCTACGTCTTCAAATACCGTACATCAGAGTGCTATGCAGCACTCGCATGTTGACTCCCCAGACCAAGGTTCGCCGCCAGCCGCTCCCGTCAGTCGGTTTCAGAAGAGACAACATGATGGTATGGGTTTAAGCAATGCGCCTAAGCGCCGACTGACGAGCGAGAGGACAAGATCAAGAACTCGCTCGGGGGAGATTCCAGACTCTCAGGACACAGGCAAGACCCTTTGAGGGCCGGTCCGAAACATTTTGGCATTGCTTTGTCCTGGTGGTCGCGACTACTGTTGAGTTTAGCTGATATCGGATCCACAGACTGCTGGAGGGCGGAGTCTGAATGCTTTGTGCTATGAATGCGGAAGGGAAATTTGAGACAAAAGCTGCGAGTGGTGGCTGCCTGCGAAAATATTGCAAAGAAGTTGATTTATTTCAACGACAAAGATCTTGCAGTGTTTGCTGTTTGGGGAAGTTTTTCAAGACGAATTCATTGCTTCAGTGCTTGCCATACCGAGCAACTGACCGCATACACATACTGCTAGAATCGCCATAGCTACATATGACAATTTGCTGCATTCGTAGTTGTACACCTAACAGGTTCCCTCGGTCCACAGAGATGTATCCCTAAACGCCCTCTATTCTCCTACAAACCCAATTGAATGTACAATGCTTTATGATCGAGTCGTTGCTGACTTCTATGATGATATGTGCCTCAGGACCCGTACCCCTTGCCTCCCTCGAAGTGGCGATTTGTATGTGTTTGTGTCGAGTTTCCCAGCGCTGATTACCGTCCGCCGCGCTTCTGTTCGAGGAAAAGGACCTTCTTTCGTACTGAAAACGCGAGAGTTAGCTTAATCTGCTGAAACTTCCAATCCAGCTCATCTAATTCTTGCACAATCAAAACCGCCCAACAGCTCCATTTTCCTGTGGTGCCCTTGCGCAGTGTTGAACCCGCAATTCATCACCCAAGCTACTTGTTTCCAGCCTCAATTTTCAATGTCATTTGCCCGTAGCGTTTTGAAGCACTTGATTCTTCTTCAATTTTGTAACGTACCAACAGGATCGTATTTCAACATGCTCAGAGGTCGATGCGTCCGCGGTCGTACGAGAGTCTTGTAGTATCCGGTCAGGGCCATGGACACCAGCCTTACGGCGATTGTGCGGGATTTGACTGATGCTGGTTAGCAAGATACAACAACTGGAATGCGCGGTCATTACCTTTCTTCGCCATTGGACATGTGCTCGTGGTGTTGAGGAGTTCACATGGGCAGCGGAGAATAGATGGAAGTGCACCTGTGGATCGCGAAATTTTGTGAGGCCTCAGGCCGAAGGGCGCCAAGGTACCAGAAGATCCACCTGGTCGGCACTTTCAGGGGCTCGGTTCGACAGTGTCCGAAACAAAACAACAAAATTTGGGTCAGTCACGGAAGGATGGAAGGGAGCTGCACATTGGTGATGTTGTGTGATTTCACCATCGAGATTGAAGTTGTGTGATATCATTACTCGAAAGTTCAGGCGCGTGCTCGACGATCCTGGAGGATCAATAAAGAATGGCACATACGTTCCTGCTATTCATGAGATCAGGTAGAGTACAAACAAGAAGGCTACCCAAAATAATAATCTCTGACATAGACTCCAAGCACTCGAGTCCACAGAAAGTGAAGCCTTGTCAGCCTCAGTATTTTGTTTCCTATGGCACCATTGGTATCCTCCAGAGATTCTATCTTCACCTCGTCCTCTTCTTCAAGATCCGTGCACGATAGATATTCGACGTGGTGATGCCTCATAGCCGCTCCAATTCCCCAATCCGATCCTTTTCGAACATCCAAGCAGATCAATCTCTCGCCTTTCACAGATAACACTTTCAAGATGACGAATCCACTGGCGAGCATCGTGGATAGACGAATGGGCACATCGATGCTGAACCCCTCATTTCCAGACTCAGCTCGTCTATCGAACGTGCCATTGTACGGGCCCTTGGTGATAAGTGTAGTATTTCTCTTGTTGTGAAGAAGATTGGTTAATATCATCTGGGCATCAATGCCCGTCACCACAGCGATTTCTTTGATTGACTCGCATACAACCTGTCCCCGAAGAAAGTCGTGCCACAGCCATTGGCAAACGTACCGTGACTTTGCTATCACTAGAATAAAATCGGCCAGAAGCCAGGCAAAGGTCGTAATGTTGGACGGGTCCACTCCGGCAAGTCGATCGCCTAGAGAGAAGGGAACAGCCATCGCGCCACAGACCAACGTGGCACACAACGCAAGAATGGTGTATACGTAGCGGTAACACTTTAATGTGACCGTGGTTCCAGCGATGATCCATGATTCATGTGGCCTTCGACCAGTTTCTACTTGTCTGCATCCGATCTGTTTTTCTTACTCTTGACTCGAGGAAGATCAGCTGCCTTGATTCGAAGGTGATCCCAGTATCTGGTAATGTTCGTGCCAGCTAGTAATGTCAGTTGGAAACTCGAATCGAGGGGCTAACTTGCTCACCTCGGATCGTTCTGTTCAGTGAACTCCTAGAAATAGGGAGAACATCAAGATCTGGGCCATGAGCAGCGTTGGCAGACTTCATTTTGTGCTGTTTATCGTCCCAGGCTGCTGTGGTAACAACAAATTTCGCAGTGAAATGTCTTCGCTCATATTTGATTACAGGACCCTCTTCCTCGCTGTTACCTGTCGCGTAGTCCAACATGAAACCCATTTCGATTCCCGTATGACTGTCGGTCTGCGCAAAAGGGACCATGACTGACACAATGTCGTCAAATCGTCCTGTCTTGTCGAAATCCCCAAGCCTTACGCGCCTCTCTTTCAGTACCGCAAGGAGCTTCGGGAATATGCATCGAATGGATCCAGGTCCATGCAGGAACACTCCACGTTATGTCTAGATGTGCTCATGAAATTCATGGACAAGGATCTGTCACAGACTGAACGAGAATTTGGATACTCGGAACCATAGCAAATGGTATCCTATCCGCTGCTTTGGACCTTATTCCGCCCGGAAGAAGTAATCATTGCTCAAGGGGATCATTTCGATGAGTGCTACATGATGGGTTATGTTGAATACATAGATAAAGTCCACCCAGGGACCGATGTTGACATGACACCGTATTTGAAGATCCATGCACGGCGATGGGATTACAACGGGACTCGATTCGGCATGGCTGACGAGAAGCTCAAGATCAGGGAGTTTCCTACGGCCGTGAAGATTGACACGTTTAAGGTGTATCCGATTCGTTTTCATAAGAAAGAGAGCACAGTAACCCTGCAAAGATGATTGATTGGAAGAGGAAAGAAATGGCGGACGATATTGGATAAGTCTCATAGATACTACGATGGTACTGTTGGAAATCTTTCTATTTGATGGTCCTTACTGACGAGCTGAGCAGCGTTGGCATGGTTAGAGCCTCCTAATCAGCCGAGCCGGCTAAGTCATGTGGATATGCTCATCCCAAGCCATGTACGTCCCTGAAGACATTTGCGTGGTCGTTGCTAATACGCCATGGCAGGTATCTGGTCGGATCATGCTTGACTACGGAACTCACAAGCAGGCCGCGCCCCAACTGGCGACTAACCTATCAACATCTGGCGCAGCAACGGAGAAAGTCTACAAGTTCTCAGGGGTGGCCAAAATAGATTCAAAAAATGACATCAGCATGGCCCGCAAAGCCAGTGACAAGGAAAATAGGTTCATGTCCCATCTCAACACTCCCCCTTTACGAAATCTCCGATGAACAAGCACTTCTCTGCCCTGCTCGAGTGAGAGGCTATTCGTTCTTGGGAAAGATCTGGGCCTTCTTCTTGGTTGATGAAGTGAAAGAGATTGATTGGCATGCGGATGCATTTGACAGCCTCGAGCTGGATCCTAGGATGAAATCCGCTATCCTCGCGATGGTTTCGACGCATCGGCATAATGACAACTTTGAAGTAAGTCAGATTCTAAAAACCATGACACGTGATCTTTCTGAATATGTGCAGGACATTATACCAGGTAAAGGAAAGGGACTAGTATTTCTACTTTATGGCAGGCCGGGCCTAGGGAAGACCTTGACGGCAGGCAAGTAATCCAGTACGACCTGTCTGGAACTCTCCGCCTAACATTGCAACAGAGGCAGTCGCAGAGCATACAAAGACACCTCTATACTCCATTACAAGCGGGGAGCTGGGAACAGAGGTAGCGCAGACGGACTACCAGCTACGCACAATTTTTGCCAGAGCAAAGGTGTGGGATGCAATCGTGCTACTTGACGAGGCGGATGTCTTCCTGGCACAACGAAGTGCGACTGATCTGAAGCGAAACGCTTACGTCTCAGGCAAGACTCCGCGAGATCCCAGAAATCGAGGTTATTGCTGATCTGCCCACAAAGTGTTCCTTCGACTTATCGAATACCACAAACGGATTATGTTCCTCACAACCAACCGCCTTCAAGATTTCGACGATGCGTTCCAGTCTCGTATACACCTGACCATTCGATATGAAGCTCTGGACAGTGTCCGCCGGGCTAATTTTGGGGGAACTTCCTCAAGAAAGTGAAGTTAGGTACTTGGGACGAGCAAGTATTGGCACGTCTTGGAGCAGAGTGAGTCCCGCTAGCACACAATAATCACCACTGTTTAGAGAGCAGACCCCGCTGACACCGAGTAGTTATAATCTGAATGGCCGAGAAATCAAGAGTTTGTGAGAACGGCACTTGCCATCTCTAGATACGAGAAAAAGTAGAGCTTTCGGAAGCATTGATTCGAAGAGTCCTGGATCTTTCGAAAGAACACCTCTTGGGGGAGGATCATTGATCCATAGCTTTCGTAATGCACAGACAGTCAAACGAGAAAAATATGAGGGGAAGATACAGGGTTGGTAACCTAATAGAGCAGATCTCCGAGGTTTCCTGACGAAGTGGAAGAAAAAAGACGTGGAGACTGCGTTTAACTGAACGTGCGCAAGCCCGACTCCGGGACTTACACTTGGAGCATGAAAAGATATCCTTGTGCATTCAGGGCGCCAGGAAGACCACTGTAAACGAAGATAATCAGAAAGTTATCTTGATCGGCGGGAATAAAGCCCAGACAGAGACAAAATTATACAAATCAAGTAAACCCTTCCCACGGGGCCCCAACAACCCTGCCCTTCCCATCAAATCTCACACCCTCCTCTCTCAACAACTTTCTTTTCTTATCATCATGCAAGCCCTCTTCTCCCTTCCTCCCCCAGCTCCCATGAAACCCTCCCAATCCACCACCAGTAGCCAATACCCTATGACAGGGAACCTGTGGTGCGAACGGATTATTTCTGAGAGCATTACCGACAGCTCGAGCTGATGACGAGAGGTGTTTTGCAATGCAGCCGTAGGTGGTATATCGGCCTCGGGGTACTTGGCAGAGAGTTGTGAGGACTTTCTTTTGGAAGGCCGTCTTTTGTGACAGCGCGATTTTCTTAAGATACGGCGTGAGGTCTTCTTTCTTGGCGAGGTTTGAAGCTGGTTCAGAACTTGCCTTCGTTGGCTCTGGCGATGATGATCCGGTCTTCTTCACATCGGGTTCTTTGCTCACTGGGTCTGAGGATTTCAATTCTGGTGCTGGTGAAACCTTCCTCTTTTTCGCCTCTGGCTCCGTACTTTTCGATTCTTTCCCACGGTCGGATTTCCTCTTCCCACCCCGCTTCGTCTTGCCTCTGACCTCCAAACTCCTCTCATCAAGCTCCACTAGATTGGCATTCCCATCCAGAATCTTCTGTCCGAGCTCAATGCTCTGTTCCAGCTGCTCGCGGGACATGTTCTTGTATGCTGGGCTTTTGATCTTGTCCATCCATGGCTTATCAACCCCGACGATAGCATCCAAGATTATCCGAGCGAAGCAGTGGTCGACGTGGACGGGCCATTTGGGCTAGAGATTGTCAGTGAGCATAATAGAAGATCGAGGCGATCAATTGGACGGCCAGGGAAATATGTACTTGAGAAGGTGATTTGGATGTTGCTGCTTTGGGGAGGGCTTGCTGGAACATGTGCTTCCAGTCATTCTGGAGCTGTTCGAGAGACGGGTCTTGGTCTGCCATTTTCGAGCTTTGCTACGAGTAGTTTACTCCTGGTTTTTGTATTTTGAGAAGACGTCGAGGCATATCAAGTCGTGCGTCGGTCACGTAATGATCGGAGCTGATGAGGTCGGAAGACGCGCCTTTTGGTTGACGCGACGAGACGTGTTAGTCACGGATCGCGAAGTCATGAGGTCATTTACACGAAATAGTAAGGTATTGGCCAAACAATGCCAAGGCCAAAGAATTTTAAGCAGAAGGAGTTGAGCGGAAGTCTTGATATAAAGTACATCGAGCATCCTAGTACGCAACTTGTTCAAGAGCAGGCAGGATGTCTTGACATATGGGAGCTCCAAATTGCCGCAGCTCCTGGTCAAAGGTGCCGCCAGATTCTCGCTTGCGGCTAGCACATACTCGGACACATCTCGGAGCCAGAGCCACTCAAAAAAAAATGCAAAAAAATGAAGTTGACGCTCAACCCAAACCCAACACCCAAACCACACAACGAGCGTATTCCAATACCGCCACACCACGGTGGGGGATGAGCTGCAGAGTGAAACCTCCCTCACTCGATTTCCCCCATCGCTTAGAACCCCACCAGCATCGTGAGTTGCCTGCACGAGTGGGAAGTTACCGCCATGTTCGGACTGGGCACTGTTGGTGATTGCCTTGCGGCAGAAATGGGTGGAGAAGTATGGGATATTGATATCTTCTTCGCCTTGTGACCGTTACAGCCAATGAGAAAAAGGCTTATTTGGTTACATGATAGCAATAAAACTGTGCCGTAATTTAACCGTATTGGCACGTGAGTATTCACCAGAATCCACAGCACCGAGTGAGGGTGATGGCGACCGCGTGCACTTGGATCCATTCCCCTTCTGGAGCACGGGTGCTCGTTCTATGGCCTTGGACTAGAAGTTGCTCTTTGCATTGATCCATTTAGGGAATCATTTGCAGCCGGCGAATTTAATGATCCACAGTGCTGTAGTTAACATCATTGTTTCCCGGCTCATATCACAGCTCATGCAATGTCACTGGCAAGCAAAAACAATCAGTTCCCAGAGTAAAGAGATCGTTATATTCAACAGTAAACTATCAAAGAGCCAGCCGCGAGGCATAACGTTTAAATAAAGACCCCAAGAGCTTTTTCCATCTTAGTTTGCTGTCCATACAGACCCCAATATTATCACATCCTGTGTCATCATTCCCAAATCTGTCCATCCAGCGTCACTCCCTCGACCCAAATCACCATATGTCCACCCTCCCGTAAATATCCGAAACGGCATTTGCTGTGCCGTCTGTAAAAGAGAGTACTGAAGATAAGGGAAATGACAAGAACAAATACGCCATCATATAATGTTTGGATAAAAATCAAGGATTGTGAGAAGTAGAATACATGATTTGGAAGGAGAAAAAGGCTGCAAACATGTAAAGTGCAAAATAAGACTCGTTAAATTCATAGCCTCACAGCTGTCTGCTCGACGGCTTGGCTCAATCCCCATACCACCGAAGAATGCAATAATTTGGACCTCTGAGAAGAGTCACATGGAAGAGAAGGAAGGGTATCGAATGAGAAGAAAAAGCATTGAGGAATGAAATTTAGAACAAAGACGCCTGTAAATGTATGATGCAAGTAGAGAATTTAGTTGGAAATGTAAGAGCAAAGCTTAAATCATTCCTCCCTCCATATTCATCGCCGCCTTCACTTCTCTCGGATGTCTCTCGGTCAAGTTCTGTTGCTGCTGCAAGCCAGGTGTTGTTGCTGGGTTTCGGCCTGGGCTCCAGAGAGCTGGGACGCTTTCGTATGGGCTTTGCATACCTTGGAGACTTTGCTCTGACTGTGGAGGACTTCTGGTTCGATCGAGATTAGGCGAGGCTCCGTTCCTTCCACGGCTGGCGCTTCGAAGACGCTCAGCAGCTCGATTGAATCGTCCGGAGATGCTGTTGTCGTTCTCGCTGCGGCCACGGTTGTGGCTGATGGATGGAGTGCGTTGGAACTGTTGCTGGGTTGTTGGGATATCGATGATTGTTTGATTGATCTTATCATCGTCCTCATCCATCACAATCTCAATGACGCCGGATCCTTGAGAGACACCGGAGACGACAGAGTTTGTGTTAGGATTGTTCGGGCGATATAGAGGAGCGGGTGGAGGTGGGGGTGGCATGGCTAAATGTTGCAGCTCCTTGAGAATCGGCGGCGCAGGAGGAGGAGGGGGTGGCGGAGGTGTAAGATTATCATTCGAAGGATTCAGAGGTTGGCTGTTGGCTTCGATTGTCTCATCAATACCACTCATGATGCCGGGAACGCCACTGGCATATGCTGGTCTGGAGTTCTGGGTCTCATACCCAAGAGTACCCGGCTGAGATTCACCTGGAGCAATCTTGCGAGGAGAGAGCAAGGGAGCTCGAGCAGTGTTTGGATCTTGGGTCTTTCTTCTGCTACTAGGTGGAAGAGCGGCATGGAAAGCAGGGTGCAATGGGAGACCAGCAGGGAGAGCCTTCGGTGAGAGGGGCTCCTCTGGGATCGGAGCAGAAGCTGAGCGAGGAGGGAGTCGTCGAGGTGCTGCCTGGTAAGTCGTCTTTGGCAGAGGTGCGAGGTTCTCGAAAGCATTGTTGTAAGTAATTGCGTTCAAGCTTCCCCATGAAGGAGGTTGAGGTTGATCGTATCTCTCTGGAATTTGAGGAACATCTGGGATGTCTTTCCCTTCAGGATCGTACTTTGGATGTCTCATGGCTCTCGGCGTTGCTGGTAGACCAATTTGCATAGATGCGCGCTCATTAGACTCCTTTAGGTAGGCCGGAGAAGTCTGAAGGTTGGCTGGAGAGGTCGTTTGGCTTCTGGAGGGCTGCATTTGAGATGGCTTGGGAGATGGGTAAGTTGACGATCTGTTGAGCTCTGGCGACGGAGAAGGGCGATAGTGCATTGGCGACAATTGAGCGAGCTCTTCAGGATGAACAATTGGAGGCACTGATGGTCGCCGGACAAGAGACTTTCGCCTTTCCTCCAAGTCACGCGCGGCTTGTTCCTTCTTGAGGGTGCGCTCGTCCTTGATCTGCTTAATGTCGCCAGCTCGCTGATCAGACATAGAGACTGTGCGAGAATGAGTCGAACGATCACGCTTTGGGTGTGGTGATGGCTCCTTTCTTGTCTTGCTTGCGTCTCTTTCTCTGCGAACTCGACTGGCAGAACGATCACGACGTCTCCTGTCAGGAGAAGGATCGCGAACAGCGCTGGTTCCACGCTCTCTCAGTCTGCTGTTGCTTCGATGCCGAGACCTGAATCGCTTGTGCTCGTTATGGACGCGCTTCAGCTCTTCATTGTCCTCGTCATCGTCGGCTTGATAAAATTTGGTCTGTGGTGACATTGGAAGTGGTGAAGATGGAGATCTCATTACAGAGCCTTCACGACCCTTGCTTCTACCACGCCTCGTATCGATGAGAGTCAGTGTACGGGTATCAGGACTTGGGCGGCGGCTGTTATTGCGGCTTGAAACGCGACTGGCAGGCTTGCTACTGATCTGTGACCGGGCAACAGGCTCAGGAGATGTGCGTCGAACTCTGCTGGAAGGCTTCGAAGTCTTTACTCTGGACTGACTAGGATCACGTCTCGCCGAGGGTAGAGAATCCTCGCCGTACCCAACTGCACCTAGATCTCGGAGGTCTTCAGGAGACATAGGGACTGGTGATGTAGGAGAGCGTTTGGCGGGTTTGATGAATCGGCCGGCACTTCGACCTCTATCCTCAGAAGGCTCTCTTCCTTTTGGCTTGCGGCTGCTACTTCGCGCTCGTCCATGGCGGTCTCTCTCCCTGCTTGCTTGTCTTTTCTGCTTATCAGCGTGATGTTGTGCAGATTCCAAACTGCTAATGTATTGATCCAAGCTTCGGCCGGTAACAACGGGACTTGCTGTTCCCACACTTCTGTAGCTTCTCTCGCTGGTCAAAGGACTTCTATTAGCCGCGGTCGAGTGTGATGTAGCCGAGCCAGCAACAGATCGGTTAGTAGCTGTCCGAGCCCTAGATGATGCGACCGAGAGATCTGGCGATGTCATGTAATCTCCAGTAATGATCGATTCCATAGGCGGCCATTGAATTTGGAGTCCATCAGGCTTGCGATCCCGGGAACCATTGCGAGTGCGGGCATTTTGCTTCGTGATCGTGAAAGAATCCGGAGATGGAGAGGGTAGAGGGTTTGAGATTTTGTGTTGTCGGCTTTTCTGCATCATGGGACTAGCAGTAGCAGCTCTATTTAGCGGAACATAGGTTGCTGAATTGAGTTGCATGGTCTCTGGTTGAGAAACCTTCCGCTCGTGCACTCCTGGCCGCTCGTTCCTCTCTTTATCAGATCCAGAGTCGTTGGGCGTCGGTAATTTTGCCGGTTCCAGTACCCTTTTCGGGATGACATCGGAAGGCATTTCCCCAATAGATGGCAGTCGTTGTCTTGAGAAGCCACCAGGAGTTGCTGTTCGAGCGGATGCCGGCGTATGATAAGCGCTGCGATGACTTGGTCTCAGGAAAGCCGTGTGAGCAGTGTCTCCGCCACTGGGAGAGAGTGCAGATTCCGCAATAGGTGTGACGCCGCCTCCAATCGGTGTTCTCTCGTCATCGCCCAATCCAAAGAACTTTGATTTGCCAGCTTTATCGCCAAAGGACGTGATGAGTTTGAGAGCGGACGTCTTGGCAATACTTCGTTGAGGACCACGAGCTCCGGGTGGAGATAATGGAGGGCTCAGCATTTCCGGGATACTCATACTCTGGAGTTGGGAGAAAGTCGCTGCCTGAGCGGTTGGCGATACCCACGGTTCTGATGATTCTGTGCCTGTGCACGAGAAACAGCGGATGGCTAGTTGTTGTTGACTGTGCTGAACTGCCCACTCGCCCCATTTTCTGATCAATTCCGCCTGTCTTTGCCAGTCTGAAGGGAACACCAAGCAGACCAAAATCAAAGCCTCCATATATCTCTTGTGCGAAACGTAGATCTCAATTGCATCGTTTTGGTCGCCCATGCCAATCATGATAGTCGCCGCTGTATGCACATCTCCCTTCTCGAGGAGACGTTGTACATATGCACGAGCAACCTTGGTCTGGGAAGCATGGCCACCAATTCCACTTAAAGCTAAAAGCATCCAGTCGGAGGATGTCATAGATTCTGAGCTTGTTGCCATGATATCAGTATCTATGTCACCAAGCCATTTGGCGAGCAGTAAGCGGTTTGGTGAGCCCTTGGGATGCCGACTCATTTCATCCTGAATCAACTCCTGCGCCTCGCCGTCCCAACCAAATATTGTGCTCAACATCTGCCGACGCAGATCGTTGTTCGTTAATCGAGTGTTATCAAGGACCTGTGGATGTCTGTAAGGGATATCACTGAGCCTGGATTTGGTAAACTTGAACAGATCTACGACCTTGGCCTCGTCTGGACTGCGGAGAACCTCCTGTCGTAAGCGAGAGCCTCTTGGACGAGAGCGACCAGACGCATTAGACTGAGAGCTGATACTACTCATCGACAAGCTGTCACGACTCGAAACTACCGATGGCTCTCTAGTAGAGTGGAAGGATGAGCCAATAGACATGGTTGTCCCGTCACTCATTCCACGTGATGCAACGGAGGAGTGCTTGCGATATTGGGTTCTGGATCCAGCTGAGGAACGCGAAGTAGTGGATGCGTGACTCCTTGATGAGACTGGGCTGAGAGTGTCCGCACGATCTGGCTCGTGCCGCCCAATCTCAAGCTTGTCCATCTCTCTGGCAATCCGCGCCAGAGGCGACATATGATCCTCATCACTTTCCGAGATGTCGATGTTGATCGGCACTGTCTGAATCTCCTCACCTGATGCAGGCGCTGAGCCCTTCTGCTTCTTTTGCTCTTCGATAGAAACAGGTGGCGACGGAGGTAGTAGATTGGCTGGATGTTGTACATTTGCCACCAACTGAGGTGGTGAGTTTAGGTCGAATTGCTGCGCCGTATTGCTTCGACCAAGTGTAAAAAGGGTCGCGCCGGGGCCGTAGACAGCAAGCCCTCTGACGTGGTCTAGAGTTGGCACCGACTCATAGGTTACATGTTTGGTCCGAACATCCCATGACGACGTTTCGCTGTTGGGGAGGCTATGTCAGCGGTGGTCGTGCTAAGCGCGCGCGTTGATTCATGCAAGCGGAAAATCAGGAGAGACTCAGCGATCACTTACCCTTCTGAATATTGAACAATGCGCCCATTCTTAGACCATCCCAACCAATTTGGACCAGTTTGGAAATTCTCTGTACGTTTTAGGACTCGAACCACCTTTGCAGTGTCATTGCTGGTGGGCGACTTGGCGATACTCCAGACTCGGAGGTCGCCGTCATTTGTTTGTGTAGCCAGCATATCTGACTTTTGTCGAGACGAGGATGCATGCCAGGCCAATGTGACAATTGGTGATGGTCCTCTAGACGTCGTCAAATTGTGAAGAATCGTAAATCTTGGCTGGAGAGCTGCAATCAGAAGCGAGCCGTTTGAGAATCTATGAACTTGTTAGTGAAATTCCTGCTGAAAATGTGATGCTCGAAAATACCCAATGGCGTAAGTTCTACAATCTGCTGCTGGTGCTAAAGCCGTAATTGGGATCTGGTCTATTGTTCTTGCCGAAATATGTTCAGAGGTTGTCGGCTCGAATAAAATGACATTTCCTTGCGCATTTCCTACGATCAATTAGCTCCCGCACCCGCACCACAATGAGCGGAATGTCATTCTCACCAAACGCAACATTCCCGTTTCGCATCCATGCTGCCACGGTCAAGTTCTCGTAAGAAGCAAATCGTGCAAGCTCGTCTCCCGTCATACAATCCCACACAATGGCCGTCTGCCCAACATCATAACTCACAACCAGTCGTCCTGCGCCCCTCTCGCTCACAGTATCCACTGCCAATAACGATATCTCTTCCGTATGTCTGGAAAACCGGCGCTCAATTGTCAGGGTATCGTGGTGTGCGCAGACCACCGAGTTGCCTTGCGCATATAAGAACATCGATGCTGTCGCAGCACATGGCTCGAAGTCTCGAGTCATTTCTGGCGGAGGTATACTGGCACTTAATTCTGATAATGTCGCCAACCTGCTCTTCCCTTTCGACGAGTGCCCTGAGCTCATTGACACCGACCGGTGTCTCGAGAGCTGTCCCGACATGGCGACTGTGGTAACCTCGTCCTTATTATCTGCGATACGAACAGTGGTAGTGTTAGTCGGATGGCCGCATAACGCGCATGTTCCCAAAGGGTGGTTACAGCAGATATACAGGGAGTCGATTCTGGAAGAGCCAATGTCCCAATATGTTGTACAATGAAAAGGAGAAAAAAGGAGACAGCCACTTACAGATTTCAAGGTGTCTTGCCGCCGATCCAGCGGTTGTAGTCCTGCAGTACAGGGCTGATCACGGTCCACGCCCAATTCCTCTCAGTCGTCACATGGAGTTGCTGGACTGGATGCCCGACGTCGGTTGATATCTAGATGTACCGAGTGGTCGGCTTCCGCGCCTGCTGTGTGGCTCTGAACAGCTTGTATTGCGCGCGTATGTAAAGCAGCAAGTTCAGATGCTGTGCAATGATCAAGAAGCAACACGAGGAGAAGACGTTTGAGTACTACAGAGGAGAATAAATGAGTAGCACGGGACCTCGTGGTGGTGGAAGCTACAAGACAGACGAAGTTGAACGGCTACCGCCTCATCTCCTGGGGGCGTCTGGACCCAACGAGATGCAAGAACGGGGACTTTGGCGCTTGTATCGGGGGCCAAGGGGGCCGAACGAAGATCCAACACACTTTAGAGAGAGAGACTGGAGGAATGGCCCCTAGGGACCGTATATGGCTTCATCAAGTCCGAGAGCGTTGTGAGAGCAAAGCGCCTAATCACAGGTGCTGCGAGCTGTCAGTGGTTAGTCCGAAGACAGAATTAGATATGCATCTCCCAGCCGAACCATGGGATCTCAAGCGGATGCGGTCCGGCTCATCTCGATGCACCGAGTCGCAGCTCGAGAAACCAGGATCTGAGCCAGCCACTGCATATCGTTTAGGAAACCCCTGTTCCTGTATAGCCAGTGTAGGCCTTACTAGCACAGCTAACAAACCTAGCATGGAGGGGCATGCAGCGTGGCTCAACCTCTCTTAATGCAAAGTGGCAGAGGCCCAGACGGAGATCATGGCAAGATAAAGTGCTCAGCAAAAGAAACCATGCCTGGTAGGCTGGTATTCGATATTGACGGGCTTGCTCATCACTTTCTCGTCACCTAGTACTCACTATCACACGCTGTCCCTGACTCAATACGGGGCAAAGCGGGCTCTGGGAGCGTTGAGAAGCAGGCGAATAGCCAGTGGCCATACGAGTTCCGGGGCATGAGAGGACGGGCAGCAATGGTCTGTATGCATCCTGGAAGAGGCTGTTGAAGCTCTCACGCGGTCTGGGACTGGAATGGACTGGATTGGACTGGACTGAGAGTCAAATTCGGAATGAGGATCCAGTTCAAGGTTGTTGTTCAAGGCAAGGTAGTAGAGGAGAGGTCGTGACAGGCCAGCAAAGCGTGGGGATTGGAGGTTGGACGTCGTCTACGGAGTGGGGCCCTGCTAGTGACAGCCGACAAAAGGGACCTCTGGTCGCTGATTCGCTTAAGCTCGACCACCACCATATGCAAGAACAACTTTCAATCACTCCGTCCGTCCTATCACCATCCAGGACAGCACTGAGCGCCAGAATACGCTACTTCGTCCCTTTTGCCTAACAGACCCTGAGCAAGGACCCCAAAGTACTAAACCTCGAGTCCAGCGTCTACAAAGCCATGGTGAGTGGTAAATTTTGCTCTTCTTCTCTCTCGCTCAAACCGTTCAAGTCCCGCCGTCGTTCCACTCTCCTCCTCTTCACCTCCTGTTCATCAAGCCGGTGCATTTTCGTCCATCTTCTCTCGGCCGGTGGGACAACTTCATAACCATTTCCACAGTGTGACTCCGACGTGAGCCGTACCGTCACCATGCAGCGTTGTGCCAGCATGTCCAACGGACGAGAAAGTGAGGGGTTGGGGAGCCAGTTGTGGCGTTCAGAAACCCCTCTCTCAGTTGAAGAAACCACCCCCGCTGTTCGTGATCCTTCAAGACAAGTATAATTAAGAACGGCCATGCAATTCTTGGATCGGTCAATAATTGAGAGACGAAGTCGTCTAGCAGTATGCAAAATGGGCAGATGTGATGGAGATATTCAGGGGTCCTCAGGATTGCCGATATTGTTGTGACCCATCCTGCTCGCTCAGCTTCCTCTCGGATACCATCCGTCTTTATCGTTATCTCCAAGCTTGACCGTTAAAGTAGCTCATATTGCAAGCATAAAATCGATGTGTGACATCGAGAGTCTCCCGCTGCACGAGTGTCAAAGCTCACTTCCCGCTGGCACAGCACGAATCCCGAGATCTTCACTCTTAATGCTGGCCAGAGCAAAGGCCACCGTGGGGTAGATTATCGCCATCATGTTTGGACAATGGCGAGAACAATTCGAACAACCAGAGTGTTTCCCATACATTATCTGCAACTTTTTAGAGTGCGCTGCGATGCACCTCAACTATTTGGTCGAGTTTTCTTGTGTACCTGCTTTTACCATGGAAATAATCCACCACACCACGATGCAGGTGTGGTATCGTAGCCTGTCCTACGTTAACTTAATGGCGTCCTGCCTCGTCCATATCACATCACAATTCGGGATCACAACAGAGCTCTTTAGGTTTCCATATCAATGCGGTCTGAAAAGAATCGAGACTCGTCTGATGATTGGGCGCAAAGTCAAGAATTCGTCTATTCCGATTTTTTGATTGGTCCTTGCAAAGCTTTAAAATCAAGTCGTGCAAAAGTCGGCGCTTAGAGACCCCTCCATCCAAACAGGGGTCATTTCTTACCGCTCCTTGAGGTGTGGACCAAACAGGGGCCCCTGCTGTATCTCCTTGCATATTGGCACACTTCAAGATCTCACAGGATATCTCATAAAAGTCATAACAGGAAAATTGCACCAAGACAATGAAGTGATACATGATTAAGGATGAATTCATTGCTCAATCACATCTACTCCGTGTGCTACGACGACATTGGTCCAGTCTTTCAAACATCAGTAGTCTGTGAAGACGATCCTCAAGCCGGATTCGCATCCCCTCGCCTCTCTTTAACCTTCTTTCTCATCCCTGCTCCAACTCGAACGTCCACGGGACGGCCCATTCTTCGCAATCATGCCATGCCATGCTAACAGGATCCGCGCCGACAAGGCTAACTAACAAAGTAGCATTGAAACCAACACCAACACAAAGACGGTTCACCTCCACGATAGCTGACTTCGCCGCTTCGCATATCGTGGGATGTTCCGAAACGAGATGAGACATCAATGCTCTGCTGAAGAACAACCGACTTTAATCTCCATTTGGAGGCGATAGACGAAAAGTCTGCCTCGCCGTCGCCTCGCCCCGGTACTCGACAGCGATACCCCAGAAGAAGGATGAAGGACTCCGCTTTCCTAATCGATAAGAGCAATTTCGGCTGAGGCGGATCACCAGGTGAGGGACACGGATCGCGAGGATGCGCGAGCGCGTCTTGAGGCTATCGGCTGTTGACCGCTTGATGGGTTTCTTTTTCAACCGACAGGCGATATCGTCTTTCTTGCCTCGAAGAGGCGACAATAGGCGGATGTGCAGAGACGCTCAGGCATTTCCCAGCATGTTCGATGATATCTTCATGTCGTCAGCAAGATGCGCGACAATCACCAACAAAGTGGCTGGGAACAGGATAAGTAACTCACCATTTATAGGATCTCCATTAGAACCCACGTCACAACCATACCCCTCATTCCACGACTTCCTGGATGGGGCTCATGTGTTTGCTTGTTGCACTTGAGCTCCTTGACTTCCTCGAACTGCTGCTGCTCTTGCGCCTTCTGCGCTCCTTCTTCGCCTTTTCTTGCGCGACCAACTCTCTCATCAACGATCCGTTGTCCACCACGACACGCGCTTCGCACATCATATTCGGGGATGCAGGCGATCTGCTGAGGCTAGGTGTGGCTGGAGGGGTGCAGTCCTGTTCGGCATCGTCGAAGACGCATGGGAACAGTTCCTCGTCAGTGATGAACGAACTCGAGTGCGCCTCGTCCTCAAAGCTTGAGCCAGAATTTGAAGACAGAGACGAGCGACGGGGCCATGAAGGGTAGGCGCAAGACGGCGACTGTGGCCTGGCGCTGGAAGAGGATGGGATGTTCATGGGTGCGGTCGAGTATGAAGTAGCAGGCGGCGATGGTGAAAATGAGAAATACATGATAGATTTCTGCGCGCAAGCTTGCTCTTTTGTAGAGTGTGATTTATCGGTCTGACACAGTTGTAATGACGCAGTAATGTCAGAATGCGTAATTCGGTGTACTTTCGGTGATTTTCGTATGTATCGTCAACACCGAGGCTGAGTATGTGCTCCTTTGAGTAACAATAAGCCGTGAGGATTTGGATGCGACAACAGGCAGCGACCAAATATAAGTATTTCACTTGAGAGGCAATAATCAGAAAACAGGGTCAGAGGTCCGGGCTTTCTTATGTTGCTTTATACTAGGAGGCAACAAAGCAAAGCAAGGCAGGTCTGAATCAGTGATATTGTCTGGAACGCGGCGGTGCGCGTGCTGTTCCGGCGGGAGCCAAAAAGCAACAAACCAGACGACGAGTAATAACGGACACATCCTTTCCCTCCACGCAAACATGACTAGATTCCACCATTCACACGGCCAGGTGTTCAGCACTGGTAAACGAGTGCCGTCTGACCGCTGGACGAAGAGCTTCCGTTGGCGAGGCGGTATTCTCACCGTTCCCCCACGACGAGCCTATTAGGAAGCTCAAAACACTCTGTCACCGCCGTTTCGTCCCCCCTTTGCCCACCTTTGGGCTCTGGCTGTATTGTTCTGGCTGCGATGCTCTGCTCCGCTGGCGGGATCTGTGCTGGCTGGGCTGCTTTGGCTTTCTCTGGCTGAGGCTTCCCGCGACCCTTCTGGTTAGAAGGTGGGATTTTTAGCATTCTTTTCATCCGGAAGGGTCCTGCACCCTTCCGTCGTGTCAGTAACGTTCTGGAAGCTAGGAAGATACATCGCGAGTTCCGCCCGCCGCCAGAGCCTGAACTGGACTCTGAAGCAAACGAAACGGCTATGTGCTCAGGACCGCCCGGGAGTCCCAGAGTCATGATCGAGCAGAAGATCAGTCATAGCGACTCGCGGCATCCTACACTCCGACTTCCTGATTCAGTACCAGTGTACCTCTCCTCCTGACTTTGTCACTCTTTACAAAGTATTACTGTTGTGTGGGACAAAGCCATGTTGGGGCCCAGGGTTACAGTTACAATAAATCAAATCACATCACAAAAACGAAAACAGAGCACATCCCTTACTGTTTCACCCCTCCAAGTTTAGAACGTGGAGTCTAGATCTTGTGGAAGGACGAGGGACACCAGCACACGGGCTTTTTGCCTTTGTGATCGCCCAGAGCGTGGGATTTGCACCTCCACGTTTCTAGTTTTCCATGGGGTCAAGCCGTGAAGCGGAGACGAGACTGTAACCCCCACATCCCTTTGTTTTCTTTCCTCCAACCCGCTCGCGCAAAAGGCATTTTTGTACCCCACGAACGCCATCGCAGTCTTCCTATGCCGGAGTTGTCGTGGAGGTACTCATTACTTAGTACTTTTTTCTTCGCAAAATCAATAACCAATCTGGGATCGACGAGGAGAGATTTCCTGCCGTCTTGGTCTGAGAAAAAGTCATAGAGCAAGCAAGTAATCATGCTCTCCTGTCACAGGTATCTGAGGGAGTGTGAAGGGATAGGTCATGAGTTTGCCTCCCTTGGGCGGAATAGAGTGTTTGGCCAGGGCGAAGCAGCTGAAGCATCGCGAATAGAAGACTCAGGACCGGTTCCCCAAAACTCAAAACTGACAAGTGCTTGTGACAGGTCCTATTCCCAAGCTATGCTGTGATCTATTGACTCACCTCCAGGCCTCCCTTTCTTGATTTCTTTCCTTCCTATCGAAACCTTGCTTTACGGGCCTCGGCATGGCAATGGTGACGTGTGTGACAGCGACGAAAGGACGAGGCTTCGCGATGCTTGATTACTTGTCGAATGAATATTGCGCGGTGAGGCCTTGGGCAGGAGATAGGTTGGCCTTTATCCTCACTTTGAGTGTCGGTGTAATGCGAACCGGCGGTGGGCGAGCCAGCGAGCCAAATGGATGACAGATCGTCCTCGCTTTGGGGCTGGCTGCGTGTCCCGGGTGTCGCATAGGGCGGAATCTTGCCCCAGATTGCCTCACTGCCTGGCTGCATTCGCGGCACGCCGCAGCCGCCCGGAAAGCTTTGTGAGTGATGTTCTTGATTTTGGAAGCTGTCACGGTCGCACAATTGGCTTGTTTCGGCTTGGCATGTGATGGCAGCTTGATCACGTTTATCTCACATGCTATCTCTAGCGAGGGTCATGAGAACCGGCCAAGTTCTGCTTCCTGAGTCTCGTGGGAAGTCCTCGGGGTATTCTCGTCATGTCTTGAAAATGGCAGATGACATTGTTCGGGGTTCGCTCCGTCAAGTATCAACGATTGAGGACATCTGAATCATCCGACGAAGCACTCCAGGCAATGTCCTTCTCAGGAGGGTTGCACACTCTCAGAAGATTTGTCTTGCAGTCTAGAAGGATTTCCTACTTCATGCTGGTGTCTGTCCCTTTTCCATTCCTGGGAAGGTGAATTCAAATCAAAGACTATTGCCAAAATGTGAGTTGAGTTGTGGAGAGGTGTATGCCATCGCAGCTCCGCTTCAATCCAAGTGTGAACAACTTCTCGAGTGGCTCACTTACGCATATCATGTCCGTATCTCGAGATGCAAGTTTTGAAGTGACAGGCATTTCGAATAAGCACTAGATCGATGAAGGCGGCCAATAATGAACGAACCTCCGTCTAAAATCCGCTTGGCTTACTCGAGATAATCTTGACGACGACGTAAGCCTCAACTATCTCGGATACATCCACTCATATCATGATAAAATCATAAATGATATTACAGGTAATTGCAACTGAAATATCCCGAACTGCTTAGATCAACATCCTATGAACGTTGGATTTCGCCACTCTAGCCATGACTTTCACTGGCGTCAGTCTTGAAGACGTCCTCGCTCACAATAGGAACTTGAAGAAAGGTCCCAAAGGACTAGTGGGTGTCTTCGGTATGTCGACTCCCCTATCTACAAATATACAATTGACATATCTCTCAGTCGGTGGAACAAGCGGAATAGGAGAATGGACATTCCGCGCTTTCATCAAGCACACCACCTCTCCACGAGCCTACCTCATCGGCCGCAACAAAGCTGTAGCCAAGAAGATCGTCTCAGAAGCCCAGATCAGCAATCCAGATGCTAAAATCCAATTCATGCCCGCTGACTGCTCTTTGCTGAAAGAAGTTTCGAGAATTTGTGACGAGATCAAGAAGAAGGAGGAGGAGATTTCCGGCTCGGGAAAGGCCCAGGTGAATGTGCTCGTCCTGTCACAGAGTTCGTCGGGACTGGGAGGGAGATCAGGTTTGTTGACATAATAATTGCTTGTCTCGTGAGTTGTTTGTTGACCAAGAACAGAAACAAGCGAGGGCATCGACGCGAAATTCTCCCTAATCTACCACTCCCGCCTCCTCTTCACCCACCTGCTCACGCCTCTACTTACCAACGCCCAAGCCACGGGCCTCCCGTCACGAACGCTCTCGATTCTCCTCACAGGTCGCGAAACCACTCTCGATCTCTCAAATCTCTCGCTCAAAGAAAAGTACTCCACTTCCGCATGTCTCACTTACGCCACGACAATGACTACACTCTCCTTCCACGAACTCGCGAGACGTAATGCGGAGAAAGGACTAGTCGGGGGAATGGATTATATCCATGTCAATCCAGGAATTGTCAAGACGGGAGTGATGAGGTATTTGCCTTGGTATATGAGGGCGATTAGTCATGTGGGGTATGCAGTATTGACGCCGTGGAGAACGGATGTGGAGGAAAGTGGGGAAAGGTGTTTGGAGATGGGTTTCGCAGGGAGATATGGTGGCAAGGATGGTGACGAGAATTTGGAGAAGGTGGAAGGGGTAGATGGTTGCCAGGGTGCGTATACTGTCTTCAAGACCGGGGAATCAACAGGTACGAAAGATGCTGTGAAGATTATGATTAGGGAAGGGGCTGGAAATGTGGTATGGGATAACACTTTGGACATTTTTGAGAAGGTCAAAACTCAAGGAAAGGTTTAATAATGTTTGCATTTCGCTCTACTATTGTGCATAATCCCTGTCATTGCTCCAATGCTGCATAAAAAATGTCCTAGTTGCTGCTCGTTCCATCCTCTGGTCCTGGCAGTCCCTCCTCGTCACCTGGCTCTCTGTAGCTACCAGTTGGCTTGGCATGTCTGGTCTTCTCGTCTATGATGTTGGACTCGTCGATGGCCTCGTTGTCATCGCGTGCTGTGACGATTGTTAGTCGAAAGCTCTGTGCAAGGTGGAAGTGAAGCCAGGGCGGGCAGATAACATGCCAAGTTGCTCATCGCTGTCAGCAGTCTCAGCGTCAACACCGCTTTCGACAACGTCGTTGTCGGACTGGACTGGAATGGGAGCCTCCTTCTGACCAGTTCGGGAGACGTAGTCGTTGTCTTGGGCGTCGCCTTGGGGAATATCGGAAGACATGTTGCAGAATGTGAGTGGGAATTGGTGAGGCTTAGATGATATTTCAATTATTGGTTTCTTGAGAGCGGTGATGAAAATGCAAATTCATGGTTATCAGGCCACTACTTATACACACTCAACGCATGTTTGCTATCTCGCGTCAACCATTCCAAAGCTATAAGTAAATATTGATGATGCTCACATCAGCCATTAAAACACGCCAATCCAGTAGGGAACATAGCAAAGTTTCAGCCCGAGCGTGATCTTCTCCTGATGTGATCGATTGAAAGCATTGTGAGCATCAGATTCATTCAATTCTTCTAAGTACCACCGTATTCGGATGGCAGAAAACATGTCAACCATGGTAAGTGAGCAAGTGAGCAAGTGAGGTCGCTTCCGATCATCGACGTCAAGACTAAGGAAGCTTTCGCTAAGCGAGAATGCTAAGGGGTGATGGGTCTCGCTACTCCTGACTTCCCGTCCGCGCTTTGCCTGATGGCATCGTGGTTTGAATGCTTTTTATGTAGTGCGCGGGGAGCTAGTTGTGGTAATGTGAGGGCTGAGGGTAGAAATGCAATGATGAGTGCTCTCCGATTCGTACCTGGCGGACAAAAGCTCCGGATGCCTCCAGGTTTCACGTGAAGATCATCATTTCTTTGACTTCAATGACATAATTGAAGTATCATTCATGTAAAGGAATTATTCACAATGATGTAAACTCTCAAATTCTGACTGATGGAAAGAATGCAGATGAACAGGTGGCGTAGTTTGCTCTGTCGATCTGGAGCTGCTGATATTGACAGAACGCGAAACGGGAACGCTGTCATGCTTTTTGCGGAGTAACTTCAAAGCTGTGGGCTGTTCAGATACTCTTGAAGTCTCATGTAAGTAACTTAAAATCAAGAATTGCACCGGCCTTCACCACTTTCAGAAGCTTGACATTTGTAGGTGTTGTCGAAGAAACACAAATAACACTCTCTCGGACCGGAAATCGACTACAAATGCCCCAGTAAATGGCCAAACAATTGTGTCAGATGCAAGCAAATATCCAAACTCTTGAATGTTCTGTTGCATCGACCACATAAAGCCACGAAAAACAAAGTAAATGCCAGGGCCAGTCATTGGACTAGGCGAGCAACGTCATGAACGAGATCAAGGCTGTTTCTTAGACAGTTCGGAACTTAGCACAGTGGTAAGACTTCTTCCGAGAAGAGATATTCCTTGACTATAAGCTCGGAAAGGAGGATTCGTGGGTAAGAAAAGACTAACAAGCCATCGCTTGGCGGCTTGGAGTTGTATCTTCACGACTTGGGATTAATAGGTTGAATACTTGTAGTCCTGATCAGCTAAGTTCCGGGACAAAGAAGGTTATGCTACAAAAGAAACTACTATTAAGAAGACTGCGCCCTCATGTAAAGGACAACAATGGTAGGACACTTGAATTTTGTTTGTATCACTCTTGGATCTCAAAACATGAAGCAGAAGTAAAGCAGTAATTTTTGTTGGCAGTCCGAGCATGTCTCCTGCATCAGTGAGTGATGAATTTCATTCATTTACTCAGCCTCTTGCGATTTATACATAAGCCTTCAATATGCAAGAGAGAATAATTGAAGAAGGGTTAAAAATAGAGGGAGACCTATAGAAAACCCATTGTTCTCGAAACTTTATTGTTGCACTTGGAAGTTGTTGTCAATCTCTCGCTTGGGATTGGCCGAACGCGCTCCATGGAGCTGTGGCTGCACCCCTGGTGGGCGGGAGCGCTAAAATTCATCATGGAATTCTGCCGCCAAAAAAAAAGTTAGGATCGAGAAAGGTTCAGCAATCACTCGTTCGCAACCTCCTTCTCTCGCCGTTTGGACTCAGTCACACGTCCAGATGTTGCAATGGTCTAGACAACTACCCCGAATATTCAGACCGAAAAGTTTCCTCGCACGAAAATATACACAAGCCTTCAATTACCGCCCAATGGAGGTCACAGAACAAACTCGAAAAGATGATGGAGGCCGAGGCCAGGACATGAGGAAGAGGCCAGCTCAGGGCGGCAGAGGACCGAAGAGGCAGAGAACTAGGAAGGAGAAACCTGCGAAGGAAGGCGACGAAGTTTTGCTTGCAGATGTTCGGGCTCTCTTCGCAAAGCAGAAGCTCACAGATACACCCAAAAACGAATCGCCAGATACTTCAGACAACCCAATTAAAGAGGAGTCGCACATAAATGGTGATGGTATGGTGGAAGAAAGCGCTCAAAATGGACAATCCGATCTACCTGAGCCATTTACGGAGACAGAGGTCGAAGTGCTGGAAATATCCTCCACGGGCGATGGTCTTGCAAAACACCCCTCCTCGAACCAAATTTATGTCGTACCTTTCGGTACCCCGGGCGACATACTAAAAGTGAAGGTGATCAGGCATTTTGAAGACCAGCATTACTCCACCGCAGATTTCATATCAGTTGTCAAGCCTGGGCCACTTCGAGACGACAGTCGAGTTAATTGCCAGTATTTCAGCAGGTGTTCAGGATGCCAATTCCAAATGCTGGACTACTCAGAACAGTTGAAACATAAGAAAACGATCGTGGAAAAGGCTTTCAAGAATTTCTCGGACCTTCCTCCGGAACTGATCCCTATGATCGGAGACACCATTGGAAGCCCTCTTCAGTACGGGTACCGAACGAAGCTTACACCTCATTTTGACGGGCCTCCAGGATATATCAGCAAGCAGGATAAGATGAGGGGTCACAGAAATTACTTTGAGAAAGTTCCGGACATTGGATTCATGCAGAAGGGACTAAAGAAGACTTTGGACATCGAGGATTGTCCAATCGGAACCGATGCAGTCAGGATGGGAATGAAAAGAGAACGTGTACGAGTTGCAAATGAATTGGAAAAATACAGGAGAGGAGCTACGATTTTACTGCGCGAGAGTACTAAACGGATACCAGTCGACGACGAGGCAGCTTCCAAAACATTACCCGACACCATTAAGACAACAACAGCCAAACATACAGATTTCAAATCTTGCATTACAGACAACAATGGCAATTCAACGGAGTACATAGACGATTTTGTCTTTACAAGCATCGCTGGATCTTTCTTCCAGAACAACAACTCTATCCTTCCACCTTTCACACAATACATCAGAGATCATATCATGCCGCCATCTTCCTCCACCGGACCTCCAATCAAATATTTGATCGATGCATATTCTGGATCTGGACTCTTTACAATCACCCTCTCATCTCTCTTCACAACTTCGGTCGGCATCGACATCTCAGCTGCTTCAATCACATCTGCGAGAGAAAATGCCAAGCTGAACAACCTCCCACCATCTCAATGTACCTTTATTGCAGCTGATGCTCCAGAACTGTTCAAATCAATCACGTATCCCAAGAACGAGACGGTGGTAGTGATTGACCCTCCCCGGAAGGGTTGTGATGAGAGTTTCCTGTCGCAACTGTTGAGCTTTGGGCCTAGGAGGGTGGTTTACGTGAGTTGCAATGTGCACACGCAGGCTCGGGATGTGGGCGTGTTGGTTAGAGGCATGGAAAGTGGAGGGACGAGGTACGAGATCGAGTCTTTGAGGGGATTTGATTTCTTCCCGCAGACTGGACATGTAGAGGGTGTTTGTGTGCTAAGTAGGGTGGAGGATGTTGATGCGAAAGTAGAAGTTGCTGAGTAGATGCGGGATTGCATCCAGATACTTCACATAGACGACGAATTCATATCCGATGCACATCACCACGAGCTTTATCTGCCGCTCAATATGTCTAGTGATATTGCGTATCTTTTCCCTACCTCTACAACTCCACCACAAATCCAGTATTCCTCAAATACAATGTTCCGAAGCAAAAAAAGGAAAAATTCCAAGGTTCGGTTTTCAAAAGGCAAAAAACATACAACAGTGGGTATTCGCTGGTGGTCACCCACCCAACTACTAATCCACCGATCTGGTGCTTAAGTATGGCAGAGCGGACGGGATGCCCTGATCTCACCAGTCTGTGGTCGTATGTGGCAGGAATTTGTGTATCTGGATGTATATACTGTACGAATCAGTGCTCATTTGATAGGGGTATCGTTCTATGTAACAATCAATCCAGTAGCGCGCTATACTGAGCAATGCAAATCATGGCAACTCTAGACCTTCGCATTTCGATCCACAAGGGTAGGAGATCCAGGACTCGTACCAAGTGTACTATCCGTGCCAACACTCACTCCACGTCCCAGCGGACTGCCCTTCACTGTACCCCGTTCACCTTGCACACGATCCAACGGCCTCGTCGTCCTTCGCTGCGGCCGATACGGCGAGACTGGCGAAGAAGGCCGCACATCTGGCGATCCTCTCCGCGATCCCGAGCCCTCTCTACTCCTCAATAACCACGGCTCCGGCGTACCTTGCGGCGGCATACTCTGGCTCTGCTCTCTCGACCACCGGGGACTACCTAGCGGATACCCATCGTTCTGGTCATACTCTTGATACGGAGTCCCACCACGTGAATAAGCGTACCCGTCCTGACCTTGGTTTTGATATTGGTAGTCCTCACCTCTTCGCTTCACAGGGCTCTCGTCGTAAGGGTCAAAACCGACTTTCTGTCGTGCTTCGCGGCGGGTTCGACGGCGTTCTTCACCGTCGCCTCCAGCGCCTGTGGTGGACGATTCTTCGAGGAAGAAGGTGAGGAGTTCGTCGGGAATAGACAGGTGGGAGGCTTGTTGGAACTGTTGGAGGGCGGTAAGGCGGATGAGCATCTCGAGAAGAGAGAGGGAGGAGCGTATTGGACCTAGTGGTGAGGGCTTTGGCGTGGAGACTTTAGGGAATGAGGAGGAGCTTGTGAGTTGTTGAGTAGATGGCGACGGAGAGGACTTCGAGTCGAGGTTGAGGTGGGCGAGTCCATCTGCTAGATTTTCTTCGACCTGCTCTTCGCGAGATGAGCTTGGGCGATGGGACATGTACGCCGAGTCGTCGTTCACGTCTAGGCCATCTTCAGAGCTGGAGTCCTCGCTCTCAGTGTAGACTTCGAGAGCCATCCATTCCGCGTCGAGATCGGCTGGGAGACGCCACGCACGGTCTTCGATGAGCTGTTGTTCATGGGCAATCTCTTGGATTCTGGGAACGGTACTCTCTCTTCGTAATTGCTGATCGATATCATCCTGGGAATCACCCTCTTCCGTTCCAGAGCTCTCGCTTGCAGCACCGTCCAATGTCTCGGGCTCTGGCGTGGGTTCGTCATACCATTCGTTACCCTTTTCTCCCTCTTCCATCATTCTTCGTGGAGGCTGCGCGTTGATGTCTCTCTTGAGTAAGAGTACTGGATTATTCGTCTCCCCTTGATTTCCGATATTGAGAATCTTCCCTGTGTCCGCATAGAAGATCTTGGAAATCTGGTAGATGGGTAGGAAGTCTCGAATACCAGCCAGTTGAACATCCCCATATGGTCCGGGCTGCGCTTCATCATCGTCAAATGTGTGGACCCTGTCGTCTTCCAAGTCCTCGATCATCTCAATGTGATAAGCATACTCGTTTTGTCGACCATCTCCTGCTATCATTGGATTCTCTGTGCCGCCGTTCTCGATAGTTTCCAAGATTGGGATTTCTAGCGTGTGCTGAAGTGGTATACGCATAAGCTTGACTCTGGCCTTGTGTATCACCTCCTTCCAGGTTGTCTCTCTCATGCTCTCTGAATCGTGAACTCTGTACGAATGTCCCGCGAAAAGCATGTATAGAGAAAGGGTAAAAGCAGGTCCGACTTGAACTGGTGTAGTTGGGTTCATAGAGTACTGAGTATCGCCGGCTGTAAGAAATGTACTGGCTTGAAGTAGTCTTGACGGGGACACGGAAGCTGGAAGGGTCGTTGAAAGACTGGCGCCTGAAGTAGTAATGGCGAGATTGATGAGGGGAACTGCATCTTCGATGCGGACGAGAAGGCTCTTGATATCCTTGACTATGAGATGAATTTCTACCTCGTGGGCCGCTTTCGAGTTTGTCTTTTTCCTCCTGGAAGACTCTTCAGCAGTGGCGGCCTTGGCGAGGCGGACGCCCAGAGCTTGAATATCCCATCGGAGGCCTTTAGTCAGTGTGACTGCTGATTCCAAGGTCGTGTTTCCTCTGGCGGAGCTACGATATATTAGCCATGTCGTATGTACAGGCTGGGACTACTCACATGAGCTCGATCAGATCGATCGCTGGAGAAATTATCTGATATGTCAGCTAGGTTTGTTCTATAAATTCAATGACCGCCTACCTTGATCTTACTATTCAGTCTTTCTTGAAGAGCATGAAGTTCTCGATAGTCGGTACTATTATCCACAGTCTTCAGAAAGTCAGCCGAATTCCCCAGCCTTCAGGCTTCGTATGTACCTTGAGTAATCTTGAGGTTTGTCTGAGAGTATATGAAGCAGTGATACCGATGCCTGCTCTAGTAGTCTGTCAGACGAGTAGTTTGGATCGCAAGCTGGTCCCGAAAATGTACCTTATAGCATAGTTCATGGCATGTTGCGTGATCTGTTTATATTTATCAGCACGTGATCATTGAAAAATGCGGTTTTGCAAAGATGATCTTTATACCTTGCCTAGAAAATCATCCATCTTCAATCTATTTTGCCCCCCGAAGAGGAGCTGGATCACGTTGAGGTGAGTAGGATGAATGAAATTCGAGGTTTCCACATTGTAAAAGTTTTGGGTTAAAGTTATTTACACTTCACGCGTCCCGATACACGCGAATGTAGTCATGAAACGCTGCTGTACTGTGATTGGCTTTTCGTAGGCTAGTGCCGGGGTAGACAAAGCCAGGAAAATTCTTTATTACCCCAACTTGCAGGCCTAAAACCACTAATAGATTTTGACCGTATGAATGCCATTTTTGATATAATATCATAGTACTGATCCCCATACCTTGCATTTTCTGGTCATTTGTTGAGTTTATTCTTCGTCTGACTAGACTCGAGTCAGTTTTGAGTCACAGCGACTTGGAGATACTGGCTGGTGACGTACAAAGCCCCTCGATAAAGACGGCCGATAAATGCTGCCCCACTTCCCACAACCTCTTGCGGACACTTTACTTTGATTCGAATCTATAAATCTGTCTCGAGCTGTGCATAACAACACCCATTCTCGAAACACCCCCGCACACTCCAATATGTCGGACCTCAACTCATGGGAGGATGACCCTGCGGCCCAGGAGGATCTGTCCCGTCAAACACAGCAGATGAACCTGAACAATACCCCTCAACAACCGCAGCCAGGCGGAGGAGCAGCCAGTTTCCGTCCAGGCGCAAACTCATTCCAGCCCGGAGCACAATCATTCCAGCCAGGTCAAAACTTCCAACAATATGGAGGTTATGATCAATCGGGATACCAGAACCAAAACTTCTACCAGGGCGGTCAGGGCGCACAAGGCTACGGCGGATATCCTCAATATGGGCAACAAGGTGGCTACAACAATCAGTACGCTCAAGGGGGTTACAATGCAGGAGGATATCAGCAACCAGCATATAATGCTGCGTATGGTGAGTTTGCCCCCAAAACTGCAGATGTATAATCGCTGACTTGGTAATGTAGCACAACAATATCCAGGTTACTCTCAGCAGCCCCAAGCAGCTTCCTCCACCGCACAACAACCCCCCCGACAGCCACCTACGATTGCGAAGCGACCAGCAGATGGGGCATCCAGTTCTTCAGATCTGAATAAGCCAGTTACCACCAAGGCAGGCGCCCCAAAAGTTTTGAGCATTGGCGGAGATGCGCCAAAGCCCAAGGCTAAAGTTCTCTCAATTGGAACTCCTGCCGCAGCACCAGCAAAGAAGGAGGCCGCTGCAGCAACTCCAGCTGAAGCTGGCGCCAAAGTCACGGCAGCGAAAGCCATCGAGAAGACTGAGAAGGGCGGTGCTTCTGAGAGCGGCAAGACCTCACCAACACCCTCTTCCGGACGCTCAAGTCCTACACGAGCTGCAGCAGCCAAAGCAGCAGTTCGTGAGGTTGATGCTGTGGAAAAGGAACAAGCTGCAGATGTGGACGATGAGACACTGAATGAGATTTACGGCAAGGAGCACGTCAATATCATCTTCATTGGACACGTCGATGCTGGAAAATCAACACTTGGTGGTGCAATTCTCATTCAAAGCGGAATGGTCGATGAGCGGACCATCGAGAAATATAAGAAGGAGGCTAAGGACATGGGCCGTGAGACCTGGTGGATTTCATGGGCATTGGATCTCACCAAAGAAGAAAGATCGAAGGGAAAGACAGTCGAAGTCGGACGTGCCTTCTTCGAAACAGAGAAACGCCGCTACAGTATTCTAGATGCCCCTGGTCACAAGACATATGTTCCAAGTATGATTGGAGGTGCTTCACAAGCTGATGTCGGAATTCTGGTCATTAGTGCCCGGAAAGGAGAGTATGAGACCGGATTCGAAAAGGGTGGACAGACTCGGGAGCACGCAATGTTGGCCAAGACCCAAGGTGTCAATAAGCTGGTGGTTGTCATCAATAAGATGGACGACCCTACCGTTGAGTGGTCTGAGAAGCGATATCTCGAGTGCACAACGAAGCTTGGAGCTTTCTTGAAGGGAACTGGCTTCAATCTGAAGACCGATGTCTTCTTCATGCCCATTGCAGCTCAATCGTTCATTGGTCTCAAGGACCGTATCCCCGACGGAATCTGCCCATGGTACAGTGGTCCATCTTTGCTCGAATATCTCGACAACATGACATCGTTGGAACGGAAAGTCAAAGCACCATTCATGATGCCTGTAAATGGTAAATACAGAGACATGGGTACTCTTGTTGAGGGAAAGATTGAGGCTGGTGTGGTCAAGAAGAACATGTCCTTGATGATGATGCCCAATCGCGAAAAGGTCGAAGTTGCTGCTTTGTATGGGGAGACCGAGGAGGAAATGACAATCGCTCAGAGCGGGGACCAAATTCGGCTACGACTTCGAGGAATTGAAGAAGAAGACATCATGCCTGGTTTCGTTCTATGCTCGCCGAAGCGCCCGGTCCATTGCGTGAAGGCTTTCGAAGCCCAAATCCGCGTTCTCGAGTTGAAGAGTATTCTGAGTGCTGGTTTCAACTGCGTACTACACGTCCATTCCGCGATTGAAGAAGTCACATTCGCTGCACTCCTTCACTCGCTTCAAAAGGGTACGAACCGCCGAAGCAAGAAGCCACCGACTCACGCGAAGAGGGGTGACAGCATCATTGCAAGACTAGAGGTCATTGGTGGGGCTGGATCTGTCTGTGTAGAGCGTTTCGAGGATTATGCTCAATTAGGACGATTCACTCTTCGTGATCAAGTAAGCATATCCAGTCATTTACTTGAAGATATACTAATACGATGCAGGGTCAAACTATTGCAATTGGCAAGATCACTCGACTGATCACGGAAGACGAGAGCGCGGCAGCTTAAAAGAATTACATAGGACCAATGAATTACGACATGGAGACTGTGGCAGTCTAAGGCGCTAATTACGAACCATATGCATTTGTGTGGAGGACTTCATGTAGACTTGTATGCTGCAGGCATAGGTCGGGTTCAATAAGCGCCAGGTGTGAGAGTACCTAAACTTCTCAAATAAAAGCCGACGATTTGAATTCTCATTGTTTGCTGACTTTGTGAACTTCAAGTCTTGGGTTCACACAGCCAACGATGTCAACAAAGCCAGCCAGCCTCTAGTAGTAGCCGAACTGGCTAGACCTCTTCTACGCTTGACGATCCAAGTGGATCAGCACAAATTCTCTTATTGACTCCGTGATTTTCTTCTTATCACCTTCCTTCCTAAAAGCGCTATCAAGTTTTGCCAAGCAGATACGCGCCCAAGTGGATGAAGGCCATTCTACGATCTTTGAATCCAGAATTGCCAAAAGTGGGATGTATGATGTTGAGGAATGCGACCCCCGCACTTCTCATCTTCAAATGGCATAGTGATTGCCCTAGACTCAGCACGTTGACTTGAGTTGATCGCCCTTATGGCTTTTGAATTTACACTGAAGTTGAGCCTTTGTCAGGCTTGGAAAGAAATCGAATCACATGTGATGAAGGGAGGTTTTCCCAAGTCCTCACTGGCACATGGATGAGGAGCTCCCATATGCTCCTCGGAATACTGATCGCTCAATGATCCTTCGTCAAGCACATAATAACATCCTCAGGGTATTTCATTAGTAGGTCATGGCGCAATACAGGCCCTGCGTCGCTCGTATCTATCGCTTTTCCTTGGCGTGCATACTTACATGGTAGAGACCTTCTGTTCCTGATATGGATCCTGCTCCGATACTCTTGGTACTGCAACCCCCTCGTTGAATGCATTCTTGTTTCTTTTCCACCTTCTTCACAAGGCATGTTGTCCGGATCTATGCTATTTCAAAGTCACAATACACGGATACGACTCTCAAGTCGGACTTTTGGTCAAGGATTGCGGAAGCTTCCAGTGGATTTCCGGTGCAAGTATTTAAGCATCACTATGGCCAAATCTGCCGAGCTTCATTCTGGTCTTCTCAGGCCTCTAGAGAAAGCTCGACAAGATGCGAGTTTCTCGGTTCGTTTCAGCACTTGTGCTGCCTTTGGTGGCAAGCGCTCGAGGACTCAACCGTCGTCAAAATGCCGAATTTACTTCAAATAGCACGGGCCCAATACCTGGAGGATATATTATCGAATACACTGCTGTAAGTATTCAACTGCTCGGGGGGAGTCGTACTAAGCACAAGCACAGGGCAAGACCTTTGCTCGTGACGGCATCGCTGCCAACGAGGAGATCGCTGTCCTGAAGACATTTGATAGCGTAGTGTTCAATGGTGCCAGTATCCAAACAGATACCTATACTTTGGATACCCTTTTGGAGCTTCCCGAAGTGGCCAATGTATGGCCGAATCACTTCGTCCAACTTGATCCAACTGTTCCTCAAGGATTTAGTGATGATGCTTCTGCACGAGAGTATTCCTCGCATAATACGACTGGCGTTAGCAAACTTCACGAGATGGGCATCTTCGGAGAAGGGGTAATTGTGGGTGTTGTCGATACAGGAACTTGGTATGACCATCCAGCACTTGGAGGAGGCTTCGGTTCTGGTTTTAAAGTCGCAAAGGGACATGACTTTGTCGGGAATGAATGTAAGATTTTCAGATTTGACAACCTCATGGAAGTCTGACAACGATAGATTGGCCGGACTCCGGTGAGAAAATACCAGATGATGATCCTAAAGACCAACGAGGGCACGGAACCCATGTAGCTGGTATCATTGCTGGAAAGAGCGAGACGTGGAGTGGTGTTGCTCCTGCGGCTACCCTTTACTCTTACAAAGTCTTCAGCCTTGCTGTAGGTCTTGCCATATCCGGGACAACCTTCTTCTGACCACTTCAGGGCACCACCGATTCAGCTACTCTGATTGATTCCTTTTTAACTGCTTATAACGATGGTGTAAGTGTTCCAACCATTCTTTGACATCTCGCACTTCAAAGCTGATACAGCCCAGGTGGATATCATAACCGCCAGTATTGGTGGGACGAACGGTTGGTCGACCAATGCATGGGCTGAGGTTGCCTCACGTCTCGTTGATGAAGGTGTTGTTGTCACCATCTCGGCTGGCAATTCAGGAGCTGCCGGGCCATTTTTCGGAAGTTCTGGTAAGTCCTATCTGGGGCATCCCCTTCGATCCCGAAAACGAAATACTGATCTATGTAGGCTCCTCTGGAAAAAATGTCGTTGCTGTTGCTTCCGTGGACAGCGAGAATATTGCTGCATCTCCTTTCAATGCCACCTTTCTCTTAGACGGGGCTTCTAACACGACCACCGCTGGATATTTACCTTCTACCTTCTACTTTCCAAGCACCATCGTGGACTGGCCAATCGTCCCCATGACCCTCGACACTACAGTCGCCGCTGATGCATGTGAGCCTTATCCCGCGGGAACTCCTGGCCTTGAAGGCAAGATCCCACTTGTCCGTCGAGGCACATGTACATTTGCTACCAAACAAGCAAATCTGCACGCACTTGGAGCGGACTACATCCTGATCTACAACAGTGCAGCGGCTCTCATCACACCCAGTACTGACGACTACGACAGTCTGATTGGTATGATAACAGCAGAGGCAGGTGCAGCTATTATCGCAACTGTCAAAGCTGGTGGGAATGTCACGGCAGACTTCTCGCTTAATCCTGAGATGGTTGTCGGACTGGCAAATGCTGCTGGTGGGCGACCGAGTATCTTCACTTCGTGGGGAGGACTCTATGACTTGCAGATGAAGCCTGACGTTGCTGCTCCCGGAGGTGGCATCTTCTCAACATATTTGGATAACACTTATGCGTTGCAGAGTGGCACTTCAATGGCTTGTCCTTATGTTGCTGGTGTCGCAGCTCTCTACATCAGTATCCATGGAGGAAGAAGCGTCCACGGTAAGAGCTTCGCGAAATCCCTCGCCAAGAAACTCATATCCAGTGGTACATCGCTTCCTTGGTCCGATGGGACAGCTACAAACTACGGATATACTGCTTCGGTTGCACAAGTTGGAAATGGACTTATCAACGCGTTTAAAGTCGTCAATTACACAACGGCTCTGGAATTCGAGAAGATTGCACTGAACGACACCTCTCGATTCAGTCGCTACCACGATGTGGCTGTCACTAACACTGGAACCAAGGCTGTTACATATACACTTTCTGGTGAAGCAGCAGCTGGAGTGGAGATTCTTGGCTTCTACCCTCTTTTGACATCAAATGACGATGCGAGACTCAAGAGCTTCAGCGAGCTGACTCCAAAGAGTATGGCTGTGGATATATCTTTCCCTAGATCTTTCACTTTGCAGCCAGGGCAGAGCAAAACTGTCAGGTAGGCTGTTCATGTCATTATTGTCAGTCAGAGGTTGAGTTTGTACTGACACTTTTGCACCAGCGTAAACTTCCAGAACCCAGACGCAAAAGGCTGGAATGCAGCTACATTGCCAATATATAGTGGTAAAATCATTATTTCAGGAAGTAACGGCGAGCAGCTGTCCGTCCCCTACCTAGGTATGGTTTGAAACTTAATACGCTTCCAGGCAAAGAACTAAGAAAAGCAGGATTGGCAGCAGACTTGAAGAAAGAGATGACCCCAATCTACCGCACGACATACCCATTTTCGAGATCAAACGTAGCTTTTGTTGACATCAATGAGAAAGCTTCGTAAGCCACTTCCCATTCCTCTTGACTGGAAAAATCGCTAATCATGCCAGATACACCTTCGATCTCAGCAACGACGCCCAGGACTTCCCCAAGATTTACAGCAAACTAAAATGGGGTACCAGACAAGTCCGATGGGACATATTCGACAAGACCTGGACAGAGCGTGACTGGGTATATCCACCGGTTGTTGGACAGAATGGCTACATCGGCCCAGCTACTTGCTGGGTGGGAGCCGGACAAATCAGTTATTTCGACTTGCAGTACTACGACCCGGATGAGACATGGACCTACCCCGACACGGATGTCTACAGGAATGCGCAGACTACGGCGTCGTATCATGAGTATTGGTGGTTTGGAAAGCTGGGGAATGGAAGTCAGATTGAGATTGGGAACTACACGATGAGATTTGCGACGTTGAAACCATTTGGGGATCCGGAGAGGGCGGACAATTGGAGTGTGTTCAAGACGCCGGAGATTGCCGTGTTAGGGAAGTACTGAGGGATGGATAGAAGTTGATAGAGTAAAGACTTGATTCGATATAGAGGCTGATCGGGATTGATGTTGACTTCCCAAATGATGCATGTAATTAATTTGAATTCCAAGGAAGGGATGTTCATTCACGATTAGGAAAGAAGTGATAAAGTCAGGACAGCTGTTCTGTTTAGAAAATAAAGACGATGTAGCTTTATTGTGCAAATCATCTAAGCTCCAAATACCAACGCTTCCATTGGATCAACTTCGTCCTCTATCTCAGCGTCATCATCCTCTTCCTCTCCCAAATTCATCTTCTGGCCCAATAGATTCCCAAAGAACAAGTCTATAGCTTCTGGTCTCCATGAAGTCCGATCCTCTGGTGCCATGAAGTTTTGCAACTTCTCATGCACAGTGAACCGCATTTTCCTTCCTTTGCTGGCCTTGGTATCGACATTCTTTCTCGTCTTGACTTCTTTCACTGCAGTCCATTGCAACGCCTTTCCAGCTGCAGGCGCCGTCAGCGATTCCACACGTCTCTGATCAACAAGCTCTTTCAACAGCATCTGGTAGAAGTTGCCGTCGTCGTAAATGTTGGGGTCCTCGGTGAGCTTCGCATCCCGTTGGATCGGGGCACATGCCCGTGGAATCTTTGTTTTTTGTATGAGATGCTCCGAGCTCGCAAGTTGGTCTTGCAGGACCGAGGTGATGGATTGTTGAGGCGCCGACGGGTTAAGCTTTCTTGAAATGGGTAGCGAGGTTGTGCCTCTGACCTTAGACGACCATTTCTCCAGCGTGCTTTGTCTTGTATCGATCATAGCCACTTCCGAGCTCTGCATCCTGTCCCAGATATCGGATGAGGAAGTAGATAGCTCGATACCACGTTTTCGCTTTTGTCCTGTTATGGCACCACCTGCCTTGGATAGTTGATTTCGAAGACCATCAAGAGTATTCCATAATTTGATAGCTGCTTCCTCTGCCGCTTCGTATGGCTGGTTTGCAAGGTCCTCTGATTCCTTCTCCTCGACCGTCGACATGGAATTTGTCGCAATGAGGGCCTTTTGTAGAACCATCCGTACACTAAGGAGGGAGTCGAAAGCCTTCCTCTGCTCCTTGACAGCATTTCCCTTGGCTGCATCTGCCTTGGCTGCTTGTGTAATTGACGCTACGACACTCTGTTGTTCCTCGCCCATGATCTTGCGAAGCTCAGCGCGTCGTTCATCCTCGTCCTCATCATCCTCGTCTTCATTTTCTTCATCATCAGATTCGGATTCCTCGTCGTCCTCCGCATTGTTCTCATCACTTTGGTCACTACCCGAGTCGTCGTCCTCATCAGAATGTTCCCGGTGCTGTTCGGAAACGTCCAGCACATCTTCATCAGTCTCTGGCTCGTCCGAGTTGTCCCCATTCAGCACAACACCATCTTCGTCCTCGTCGCTTTCAGACATGAAATCGGATGCCGTCGGTCTCCTCTTATTCCCGGACACGTCCCTCGGCTTCCCACTACCCCGAAATGTGAAGTCCTTGAACTTTTCCTCATCGCTTTCTCCAAATGCAGCGTCGCTATCGATATCCCCCTCCTCATCAACGTTCAATTCTATATCAGAGTCTGCCGGATCTGCGAAGTGGATATTCTGGTCTTTCTCTGCTTCTGAATCGGATTCTGACTCCTCCTCTTCGACTTCGTCGTCGTCGTTGAGTAAAGCTTCTCTGCTGATGCGTGATCCTGAGTACTCCGGTCCGAGGGGGACTTCTTCTGGTTTTCGCAATTTACTCTTACTATGATTGTTTTAGTAAAGATTCGATATACGATAAGAGGACTAATTACCCGACTTTCACATAGTGCTCTGTGCCTGCTAAATCATCTTCACTCTCGTCGGATCCACTGCCCTCGGTGCTCTGAACTTCGACATCTTCTTCGGGGTCAAAATCTGCGCCTTCTTAGATTTTGCTCGCAAATTTGATCGGGGGCAAATCACCTTTTGCTACAGGGGCATCCAATTCAGCAATTTGCTGCGCAAAAGTCTTTGCTTTCCCCATACTGTAAAGTGACAAGATTTCTGTGCAGCTTGTTTTCGCAAGATCTGCTAGAAATTATTTTGTTTCCCCACGAAATCTTGGCGAGCTAGCGGCCGCATGCATCATCAAGATCAGAGCAGAGCTTCAAAGTAAGAAGTAAATATGAAGCCGCGATTATTCTCAACGTTTCGTGCTTTACAACATGAAAACCCTTTGGTAAGCTGGAGAACGCTGGTGCTTCCTGGAAAAACCCGACTAATCGCGTTTCAAAGGGTTTGCCACGGACAGGCACTATCCCGCGCATGCAGCGTGGTTTGCCCGAACGACGAGCCATTAAGGATGTTAAGAAAGTAATTGCGGTATCATCTGCAAAGGGAGGAGTGGGAAAGTCGACGATTGCAGGTCCGATATTCGTTCAATAATCAATGATACATGCTGAGAAGTTGCAGTAAACCTTGCGCTCGCATTCGCAAGAAGAGGCCTTCGAAGTGGAATACTCGACACAGATATCTTTGGACCTTCAATACCGACTCTTCTAAACCTAAATGGTGAACCGCGATTATCTGAAAGTTGGTGAACATTCTTGCATAAGCACTGGGCACGTCTGATGGCTGGCAGACAATCAACTCATTCCGCTATCGAACTATGGCGTCAAGTCTATGTCTATGGGATACTTGGTTGGCGATGCAGCTCCCGTGGTTTGGAGAGGCCTCATGGTCATGAAAGCTTTACAACAACTTTTACACGAAGTCGATTGGGGAGGTTTGGATGTTCTAGTATTGGACTTGCCACCTGGAACGGGAGATACCCAATTGACTATCACACAGCAGATCGTCCTTGACGGTAAGCACTTTCACTTCGTCTCTTCGAGACTGAGCTTACAACTCCAGGTGCAATAATCGTCTCCACGCCCCAAGACATTGCTCTGAAGGATGCTGTAAAAGGCATCAATATGTTCAAGACAGTCAAGACTCCAATTCTCGGCATGGTCCAAAACATGTCACTGTTCACATGCCCGCATTGTCACAACAGTACACATATCTTCGGATCCCATTCGGGGGTGACACATGCGTGCGAAAAATATGGGATCGACTTCTTGGGAGATATACCACTACACGCGAGCATCTGTGATGATGCTGATAGGGGCAAACCAACCGTTGTTGCAGAGCCAGAGAGTGACAGAGCCAAGGCTTTTATGAGAGTTGCTGAGACAGTCGGAGAAAGAATACACCTGTTCGACAGGTAGCTGTTACGGATCCGAATGAGGATGAGGACACTTCCATATCTCGAAAGTCACCTTTTGATCTGAGGCGAATGGAATACATCAGATGCCCGGCCACAACAATCCCTACTCTTGAAAATACCTTCGGTTCCTAACAAGATATCAAAGTTTAGCCTGGTCTCTTGACATGGATTCAAGATAGGTTGTGGGAGTACGTTCATTCATTTCTCTATGCCTGCGCAGCCGATACTGTAAAGGAATGAACAGCCATGTTAGCCTCCGTCGCCAGTGCAAAAACTTTATGGAATTGGGACCATGAACTCCTGGCCGCAACGCCAAATACTTGCAAAACCATTGTGCCCGTGTCCGAAGCTACATGCACAATCTAAAACTCCTCGTCTCCGTTGGTCTGATAAATATGACGACTACGGGTTGGGTCTTTTCGCATAGTCTGGCCAGAGCCGGTGAATCCGACTGAAAGATTAGCAAGATATCGTTATAAAATATGCAACTAACTCACCTCTACCATTAACGCCGTCTGGTGTACGAAACATGCTATCCTTCTTTGTAGCCTTTCCAAATTTGCCCTTGGCCGCAAAGTCCTGCCACTTTGATTTGCCAGCTTCCAATTCTTTGTTTGCCTTGATCTTCTTGGGAACTTTGGCAGGTCGAACGGGACCATCACTGACCTTACTTGGTTCGCGCTTGGTCTGGTGTGCAAGCTCTGGGTTGATGTCTGCAGCAGCCGAGATGACATTCGTGCTGGCCGGAGGAGATGGTAACGAAGCAACGACTGGTGTGCCATCAGCTTTCCGCTTGTTTGGATTGACCATGGGTTTGATATCCTTGGCTCTCAGAGTTTCTGTCGAGTCATAACTCTTGAACTTGACAATGTAAACCTGGTTTGTGGAAGAACCCGTAATTGAAGTGATCCGTGCTGGATAGAACCCTTTATCGCCCGAATGCCATTTTGCCATTACTGTATCGTTCACTTTGAAGGTCGTAGGAGTATCGGCTTCCTCGGTGGGGGTGGGGGCGTTTGATTTCTTGAAGGCGGGGTGGTTCTCTCGAGACCATTTCTCCTTCACTGGCGGATCTTGTGTCTTCTTCGATACTGCTACTGGGGCTGAAGGGGGCTTTAGCTCTGCGATCGTTGCTTCGGTGAGGGAGATGACTTGTTCGAGTTCAGTCTTTAGTTCCTGAAGCTCTGCGCTGTCCGGATCAGCTTGTAAGCCCAGTTGAACTGTTTCCAGCTGTTGGAAGTTAGCATCTGAAGCGCATTTCTAGAGGACGTAGAGAGGGACTGCGAACCTGTAATCTGTACTCTCTGATCTCATTTTCGAAGGCGGCGATCTCGTTACTCATGATGGTTTCTGTCGTGAGGATGTCGCCTCAGTCCTGAATTATCACTGAAGCGGCAGGATACTGGCGCAAACAAGATGCTACTCTTTGTATTTGCAAGTAAAGAAACGTCTCGAACTGGACCGGTTGGCGGCGGGTAAGACTGATACAGTTTCTCGAATGAATGTCTGTCCAGTATGCTCGAGAGCCATGAGATCTAAGCATTACTAGCGCGAAATCCGATAAGCTAGATGGCGAGGCTACCATTCACTATCTTGCGCCAGAAGTATTTCACAACAACACCACAATCAACAACACGGCGCTTTGCAATGCTCACGAATATTCTTGCGACGTTCAATAATCCTTGAGAATTCCAAGGTCTCGACATCCTCACGCGTTGTTTTCAACCACCCGTCACCATGCAGGGCTTCAACATGGGACGGTATGTCCCTCCTGATCTGGAGGGACTAATGAGCGGAAATCAACTTCATGGCAAACATGCCCTCGGTGCCAGAGCAAACAAGATCTCTCAAGGGATCCTCACGGTACGCTTCGAAATGCCGTTCCCTATCTGGTGCACAACCTGCCCGAAGCCTACGATTATCGGTCAAGGTGTACGTTTCAATGCCGAGAAGAAGAAGGTCGGCAAGTACTTTTCAACACCTATCTTCAGCTTCCGTATGAAACATGTAGCCTGCGGTGGCTGGATCGAGATTCGAACAGATCCGAAGAATACAGCCTACGTTGTTGCCGAAGGAGCGAGGAAGCGGGATTTAGGGGAAGATAAAGTAGAAGAAGGGGATGTGAAGATCCTGACACAAGAAGAACGGGAGGCACTCAGAGACAACGCTTTTGCATCTCTTGAAGGCAAGGTAGATGATAAGAAGAGGTTGGAGTACAGCAAGAAGCGGCTTGAAGAATTGCAGGACTTGTCCGAGAAGCAATGGGAAGACCCGTATGAACAGAACAAACGGTTACGGGATTCGTTTCGAGTGGGGCGAAAGCAAAGAGAGAAGGATGCAGGAGTTGCAGCCACCTTACAGGACAAAATGAGCCTGGGAATCGAATTATTGCCGGAAAATGACGATGATTCACGCAGGGCCCGTCTCATTGAGTACGGTGAGGTTGATTCAGATGCTTTAATCGACAGAGCGATATCCAAGCCACTTTTCAAGCACGAAGAGCCCGAATCCAAAGCCAAGTCCGAGGAAAAAAAGGTTTCCAAAAAGAAAAAAGCCGAGAACCTTGCAAAGCAGAGGACCGCAGCATTTGCAGCAGAAATTCGAGGTAGTACCAGAGCTGCGGTAGATCCATTTCTCGAAGGTACTCGATCTACCGGGCCGAAGTCTACTCCAATCTTGGCAGGTATCAAAAGGAAGAGACCAGAGCTAGAAGATACTATGTCGAACAAATCAGTAGCTGTTGGACTGGTGGATTACGATTCGGATTGAAACAGAGCTACTTGCACATTTGGAGAATTTGGCGTTATGGGCAAAGCGACGATACCCAGGATTTGTAACTTTTTCAGTGGCGTTGGGTGTGATAATGTCATCTAATTGTCATTCGGCTTACATGCACGCTTTGGTTCATTCCTTTAAGGCGTCCTGCACTGGGTTTCGGGTGTGCCGCCTTCACCCGATGTACAACCATGAGCCCCAGCACATCAAAGTCACACGGATGGTTCACAGACTTGTCAATCTGCAACTCATGCGGTACGGCACACCACCTCGGAATACTCCCGAACCTGGCTCGGTTGTCGGTTGGTAATAAGGGCATGGGATGCCTGGGATCTGTCTACATCAATTATCACCGCTGCACCGGGACCTCGAGTGATGGTCTGTGAGCAGGAAAGAGATTGAGTATGTATCGGCGGAAAGAAATTCTTCTCACCTGGTGTCTCCAGAGCGGTCGTCACTCTATCCTACTACTTTGGATCAGCACGAGCACGTTCGCAAGCCCAAAGTTCCTGTAATTTCTCTCTCTGTTAGATATAGATCTTCAAACGAAGTCTTGAGCTTTTTTCGTATCGTACAAAATTGGTAACTAAAAGGTGGTATCATTATAACAGCCCATTCCCCGTCCCTTGTCGCCGAATGCATTTTGGAAGCTCAAACATGCCGAGAGAGGTCAATTATACAGTAAAAGAAATAATCGCCCCGAAGTCCCGTTGCGCCATTGTCCAAGACGCCTTGCCCACCATGGGTGCATTACTATCTTGAGATCATCACCTCTGTCGTTCTGAGTATGCCTTTCGGCCGTTCCTTTGGTCGCTCAGCTCGATCCTTTTCTCGTTCTCTTTCCCTCTCTCTTGCCAAATACGCTCTTTGCCTGCCTTGTAGAGGCAAGGGCATTGGAACCATCATGTTATCTTCGCTCCCACTGTCGTTTTCTGTAATGCTTTGCTCCAGTTTCGACATTGGGCCACTGCTTGCCAGACTTGGTTGTCGATAGACTTTGGGATCTTCTGGCGATATTCTACCTCCTCCAATAACGGTAATCTTGTATCCTTTGTTCCCAAGGGTGGTAGTCGAACGAGATCTCATTGGGCTCATCTTCAAGTCGTCCTCGTGAAGATAATAGCGGCCATGGGCGCTGCCGCCAAATCCGTTTTTCTTGCCGCGCAATCCGGACACCTTCATCGTATTTGCGGTCTCAAGCATTGAAGCGAAGAGTGGTCTAAGTGAGGGAAGGCAAGCTGCCAAGATTCCGGTGTTCATTTCGATACTGGACAGCTGTTAGTTAGACTTTGGTCCGGCCAAGTGGCTAGTGGAAATGATATTCTTACTCGTTCCATATCTGGAAGGAATATTCATGGAATGGATCCGGGTCCATGAAGAATCTCCCAAGGAGTACTTCTCGCACCAGGGCAGCCGCACATGCACTACGATACGCCATCAGCACTGAAAAGCCACGTGACTTGCTCGTGACTTACAAATAGCCGAGACTCAAAATACATATCAACGAGACCTTGGTCCTGATATTGATCTGCAAGGGCAGAATGACTGGGATGGGAAGTGTGGCAAACAGAAAATCCGTAAAGATATTGATGGCTAGGCTTTCATGTCAGTATCTGGCGAATTTCAATGAGAGGTTGACTTGCCTCCATTGAACAAGCCAATGCTTCTGAATATGGACGTGCTATAACACTTCGTATTTGGATCGAATCGGAGCATAATGTCCCAAGCAGCGCTTACTGGAAGACACTGGAAAACCCTGCAGCCATTTAGCATATCATTGTGTGAATGAGAGCCAAGAGGCTTACAACGTTCCTACCGAGGCGACTGTGAAAATGATGATGAAGATAATCCACCCAACCAGAATTCGCTGGAACTTGTTGTCAGTTGCTGCAGTCAAGATGAAAATCGGACACAATTACATTGTACCATTTCCCTTGAACCAGTCGAAGCAGAAAAAGACCAATCGAGATCTTTACACTCGAAATTCCTATCACATTGACCCAGCCGTGGAACCAAGACCAGTGAAATATGGTCATCATGTTTTCAAGCAGCTTTGGGTGGGTGATGTGGTGTCCAACGCCATTGTGAACCTCGCCGATAAAACATGCGAGGACACCTGCGGAACATATCCTGAGAAATTGTCAGTTGAAGACACGGACCCTGAAGAACAGTTCGTACATGGCAACAATCATCACATAATCATCAGCCCCAACAGTCTTCAACAAGAATGTCCTGACATACAGTCGCAACATTACCACAAGACAGGCGAATGCAGTAAATGACCCGGTGATAGCGAGAATCTTGCTCCCCTTGTCCGAGTTTGGATCCGAGAACACTGGCATTGGCATCATTGCCAGATCTTGTCTCTTTGGTAGGAGCATCTTGTTTGTCGTTTCCTAGTCAACCGTTGTTCTTTGGAGTTTCCAGCAATCAGTCAAAGAGGTTATACTTGGAGCTTCGAAGTCGTGCTTCAACCTTCTCTAACTTCCGGGAAGAAGCTGCCTTTAGGACAGCAGGGTCGAGATATAGTTGATCGCCAACAGGCGAGAAAATGATGGGCGTCGAGAACGCACGAGAACGCATAAGTCTCTGCACTTCCTGCACGAGCTCTTGTATCGAATTCATGTGCCTGCTCCCGCCAGGATCTGGAACAGGGCTGTCAACAAAATCCGCAAGACTCCGGCAGAAGTGGCCGTGCTCCAGCACGGCACCACAACGCCACGAACTGCTCTAAATCCAGTAGACTCGTCCGGAAGTGCTTCTGGCTGCACTGCATTTTGCCACTCACATATGAGAGACAGCGGGTTACCATTCCGGAACAGTGTGTGCATCAAGGATAAGCTCACGATAAGAAACGGCGGGGGACCTGCATAGGCTGAATGAGTGGAATGTGTAGAGAAAATGAGGAGATACGGGCACGTTCCCAAGTCCTGGAGGGCGAATAATTACCAGCCGAACCCCGTCAGCTCGATTGGAGGAATGGCTTACTTAGATCACTATAGCTCGTGTTACCATCCTTCAGAATTGCTGCACTGTCGACGGATATTGGCTGTAGATCATTGTTGCACTGCAGTGACAGAGTCGAAGCGGAAGTTGGACAGCTTTACACGAGGACAGCTGCATAGACCTTTGTCGGTAGAGACTTACGCCATTCCAACTATCGAACAGCTGTGCCAGAAGATCGAATCTCCCGCCAGATCTCAAACTTGGTTCAAGCAAATAATGGTCGCACTGGGATATTACCGCAGCCATGGGAAAAGCCCGTCTCACGCCGGCCTCGCTTAGAACAATGCCCTTTCGACCTCTTTCATTCCTCTGCAACCCTATAATCTCCCTTCAGAAATACTTTAAAGCCTCTCGTCAGCTCAGTCCTGGTGGTAAAAATATCCACAGTTCGTGCTCTGGCCTATATGCACCTTTTTATTAGTCATGACCAATAATGTCTGGACCGAATTCGTCTCCAGACTTTCAAAGCTCAATGCGTTGAACTTCTTACTCTGCAGCATCCCGAATTGGCAACGGAACGTAAAGATGCGACGCAGCTGGGCGGTCGATAGGGATTTATCCCTGCCATTACAAAACATCTTTTTTCCAGAATTTCCATGTTCATTTCGGCGCTGTTGTTGACGGCAAGTACCCTCATGTCGTGCACTTCTTTCAGACTCGATATCGCAGCATTGATGCCATCTATTTGGGATCGGAATTTTGCAAAATGCGAGTCTTCATTCTCGAAAATTATAAATGGTCCATGAAACTGCCAAATATCGCCGAGCAAGTCCCCTACTGTCTCTGTTGCTTGATATCCTGGCCAAGGGATTGGATTTCTCGCGCCACGTAGGGGGCTCAGACCTACATGTACTTCCCCGCATTCAGCAAAGAAGAAGCTCGCGCGGAATATTCATTAGTTGTCGATCTCCCTGAGTCTTCAAGCTGATCCAAGTTCTTCGACATCCGGACTCTGGCTCGGAGTACTTGAGAGAACCTGACGTGCATGAAACCCATGTTCAATTGATAAGATATCCCCCGTGTCTCCACACTTAGGATGCCACATCATACCCTCAGACCATAAGAATTCCCGACTGTCGATTTGGTCGCCGACTAAAAGCGACCTAAATGTCTCGCAGGATTTCGAGACATGTAGAGTGAAGTGCTCGATTTCCATTGATGTCCAACCAGAACATTACTTGTGCTAAGAAAGTAGCTTTTTGGCTTTTCAACGACGACTTGTAGTGCAAGTCAAGAGGCACCAGGTGGAATTCGTGCAATTGAGATTTTCCTTGCACCAGCTTGTAGCTTTCCAATGCTCTGAAAGAGCTGCTCGCGCGTCCCTTCAAATCATGTTTCCCCTAGAAAAAGCTTATACTCACCTGGTAAGCTGAAAAGTTTTCAAACGTACACCACGCCCTCTGTCAGATTGGCTGCCCTTCAATAGAGTCGAAAAACAACTTTATAGGCCGCTGTTCAGCTGTTCGTTGTCCCTCCCAAACAACCTGACGACTTGATGGTCACATGTATTTTCTGAACTAACAAGCATGCTCGGCTGCCTGCCGAAGAGGCATACTTCCGGTTTTAAGCTTAATACATGTATTCCTACGTGCTATACTCGTGAATGTCACACCATAGTCTCCTGCGTCTCTTTGTAACAGGCAATTAAATTGACACAGGGGCCTTTTGAAGTCAAAGATTAATGCTGGCCACGTCTTCACAAATTGCCGCTCTTTGTATAGAAGATTATGCAGAAATGTTCTGATTGCCCAGTCACATGGCAGTCGTCATGTCTTGAACTTAGATGCTTGATTGTCGCCACCTCGGCATCGTGAGAGAGAGGAAGACTGGCCCCATTGTACAATGGCAGGGATTATAAGCCACTGATATAGCTGTAATTATATCCTGTAACACAAGAAGTCCACCAGGCAGCACATTCGTCGGTACGGACACATCGTATTGATGGACAGGCAATTGACATTGCATCGCGCCACCACAGTTCAAGGAAATTCTTGAACCAAGACTCGACCACTCGATAAAGCTGTGAAATTAGCGATAGGAGTAACAAGCAGTCTGTTAAGCTACGAAGTGTAGATCTCAGTTCCAGCACAGCGTTGTCGTTCATTCTTTCCGAATGCTCCGTTTTACGAAAAAAGGCATGTTGGGGTATCCCGCACTCGCTACATCCTGATGACGAAGTCACAAATTCAAGTTCGTCTTGCAAGCGGTGGCAAATATGGATACAGTGGCTTATTAGATTTCAAATTCCTCCAAGCTGATATTATCTAAAGGCTTCCTTGCCCGTGGCCAAAGTCTTTGTAAGTCCACGCAAAAGTGTTCCTATTACAAATTACTGCTCCGAAGCCTTGAAATGCTCGAAGAAATTCACTCTTCAACTACTCCGTTTTGTCCCAGATGAGACAAGCTGCGCCTACGATCGTCCTTCAATGCATCACATTCTGATAAGGCTTCGTAACTCGTAAACCTGTGTCACGGAAGGAAAGAATCAGAGTCCATGAATACTCAGTGTCGGAAGAATGCATTGTTTTGTCTGTTTGTTTGTTCGCTTAGATAGGCTCGCTTGTTCCGAAGCCAGTCTCGGACACCACTAGTAGGAATTAATTATGATTTGACAAGGCGAATTCGTGGTTAACTATGTACCCTTGCTTGGAAGGAGCAGCATCTTGGTTATTATCCATCAACAGTCCTTTATTTATTGAGACTTAACAATTTGGCTCAATGTACGTTCTCGAACGCTGGGTATTGGATTGGTTTTGTGACTTTCAAAGAAAGGGAGGCCATCGCTGATGGGCGTAGCTCTGTGTGTACTGGGAATGCTGAGGTCATACACTTGTTCTGTGTATTGAATGCGAGCGGTTTTGAAAGAGAGCGGAACTTCGTATTTTTCCAAGCTTCCAAGATTGGTTCCTGGATAAGGTAATGGCTGCAAGTGAAAAACTCGCTAAAAGGAAAAGTATCGAAAGCCGAACGAATGGTGTTGATCATGGAATGACCTTCATCTCTTTTCGAGAGGAGAGAACTAGTCTTACACGTACTGACGAGGTCTTCTCTGGAGTCATCAACAACAGGAGGAAGCGATTCAGCGAACAAATTGGGCCAAGCCCGTATCCACCCGGCGGCTTGGCGATAAACTCAGCCCATCTCGCATCCAAGACTCTCCAAGACCTGCATCATCCGCAGCCACCAATAGCGATAACGCATGTGGATATCAGACAACGCGTGCTTTCTTAAGTGCCGTATTCTTAAGATATGATGCCGTTCCCCGTTTCAACCTTTCATTTTGTCCATCTACACCTACTTATTCCAACCCGGCTAAGCCTGGGTAAGCCCGAGGAATTTTCGAGAAAGTCCAGTTGTTGAATATCGCCTACGAGTGCTCCGAATCAGGTGGTTCATTTCTAAATCGACTATCAGATCAAAGGAACGAGTAAAGGCTGAGTGGCGATTGCAAGCACATGCCTCCATTTTTGCCCTCGGCTCAAAGGCGCGCAGCGATCATAAAGCTACTCAAGTCTATCATCCCATTGGACTTGAACTTCATTGCTATTCATTGTCAGTATACATGTGCTTTGGTTTGCACCACATGAAAAGGCGTTTGACTAACTTATAATTACGATTGATCACTAGATATTTATTTGCTTTGTTTAGCATTTGTTTCATCGTTGATCTTGTACATTGCTGGAGGATTGCAATATGTCGACGCTTTATTCTTTGGGAGTGGAGCTGTCACTCAAAGTGGGTTGAATACGTAAGTTCTGTATTTCAGTGTTCAGAAATTGACTGACGACTTCGCCCAGAGTTGATGTCAATGCTCTCAATACCTTCCAACAGGTAAGTCTGTTGAATTGATTCCTATCAATTGCTGCTGGTCTTGATGTTAAGCCGTAATAGTCGATTCTTTATTTGATGCCCCTCATCACAACACCGATTTTCATCAATACCATTGTTGTCTTAGTCAGAATCTATTGGTTCGAACAGCGTTTCCGAAATATCGTAAGAGACTCGAAGATTGACAAGAGATCTAAGACGAAGGATGAGTCGAGAAATCCTGGTCGGGAGATTGTTCCTCTAGATGGAGATGCTCAAAATAATAATGGAAAGGCACTGCCGCCAATGGCCCGAGGAGCCCTGGTGGATTTTTCTGAACACACAGATGCCCAGAAAGGAGACCACTCGGATTCGTTGTATAGCCCCGTGACGTCCGCTGGCGGTACCGCATCATCCAGCGTCAAGTCAGGAGGATCCCTAGGGACACCTGGAACTGGCGTCGGTCCTTCGGACAATGAGGAGAACAGGATAAGACAGCATATTGCTTTCGTAGAGCGTCAACGTAGTCCCCGAGAAGAAGAGACACTGAGAATTCCGGGACCACGGGACTTTGATCGTGGTGTCAAACCTCACACCCTTCAACCGCCACGCAGCCGCGCAAATTCCGACGTCCCCCCTCTCATTGAGCTCGATCTCTTACCAAGCAGACATGAGAAGGAGGCAAAGACAGCGGTATCTTCAAAGGCTGCAGAGCATGATGAACAGTCAACCACCGAGGATGACAGCACAAACGATCTGAAAATCAGACGAGCCATTACATTCGATACCCAGAATGACCGTCCACCTCCCCAGACCGCCGCTCCGGTCGAGCCTGGCGTGAAGAGAGCTTCGACAACAGGAGATGTGTCAAAGAAGCCTGGTACCAGTCCTGCCGAACCAGGATTCCTCCGCAGAATCAGAAGTGGTCAACCACTTTCAAGATCTACCAGTCGTACCGAGTCAATAGATCATGCATTGCCATACTTGAGCTATGCTCCCACTGTCGGCCGCAACTCTACGTTTGTAAACTTGACTCAGGAACAGCGGGAAGAACTTGGTGGCATTGAGTATCGTGCTTTGAAAACTTTGGCGATTATACTCATAGGTAAGCCTCACCAAGAGACAAATGGAGCAAGGCTTTGCTGACTCGGTGTAGGGTATTACGTTGGCTTTCATGTACTCGCGTGGGTTTGCTTCTTGCCCTGGATCATGAATGACGAAAAGTATGGCACTATCTTGACAAGCCAACATATCGGCAGGCCATGGTGGTAAGCACCTCCCACAACCTCTCCCGTCGCATCAGGATACTAACATCGACAAAACAGGGCGTTCTTCACAGCCTCCTCACTTTTCAACGATCTAGGCTTCACTCTCACACCCAATTCGATGATCTCCTTTCAAGACGCTGTATTTCCCTTGATTCTCGGCAGTTTCTTGATCGTCATCGGTAACACCGGTTTCCCATGCATGCTACGCTTCATGATCTGGCTGATGTCAAAATTGATCCCCGTTGATGGGAGACTATACGAGGAATTACGCTTTCTTTTAGATCATCCGAGGCGTTGCTTCACGCTGTTATTCCCCAGCAGAGCGACATGGTGGCTTTTCTGGACGCTGATGATCTTCAATGGTGTGGATCTGCTATTCTTCATCATTCTCGATGTGAGTCCTCCTTACGAGCACTGAAAAATTTGTAGCTAATGAGAAACCATAGCTCAACGACGATACGGTCATGTCCCTCAGCCCCGGCATCCGAGTCCTAGCCGGCTGGTTTCAAGCAACATCCACGCGGACCGCCGGTTTCGCCGTCGTCAACATCGCCGATCTCCGCCCAGCAATCCAAGTTTCTTACCTGATCATGATGTATGTGTCCGTCTTCCCTGTCGCCATGTCCGTACGTCGCACGAATGTCTTCGAGGAGCGCAGTCTAGGGATCTGGGGCCGCTCGAATACGAACTCGAATACGAACTCGGATACGCCGCCGAGTTATGTGGGTGCACATTTGAGGAGACAGTTGAGCTTTGACATGTGGTACATCTTTTTGGGGCTGTTCATTATTGCCATTGCGGAGGGGAAGAGGTTGGAGGACACCGCAGAAGATGTAAGTTTTCTTCTCACCTCTTTTCCGGAATTGAAAGGCCGTTTTGATCGTATGATATTGACTGGATGTGTCTAGGCCTTCACAGGATTCTCACTGCTCTTCGAAATCGTCTCTGCATACGGAACAGTCGGTTTGTCACTGGGCCATCCCGAAGTCAATACCTCGCTCTCCGGCAAGTTCACTGTTGTCAGTAAACTGGTTATCATCGCCATGCAGGTAAGAGGTCGCCACCGTGGACTGCCGTACAAGTTGGATCGTGCTATCTTGCTGCCTGGTGACATGTTGAACCAAGAAGATGACGAGGTGGAAAGATAAGGTAAAAGGCGTTCATTCTCAAATCTTGGGCACTTAGATGGCTTCACGAATAGCATATCTGCTGGCACATTGAACATCAAATGTAATGAAACGTTTTCCCACGAGTAAGCCGGGCCGTTACAGGAAAATGCTTGGTGTGTATTCTAGGGCATCTGAAGAAATAACTCGTATTATGTTGAACTGGTGAAACAGTGGCTGTTTACAACTAAACAGAACCTAATCAGCAAGAACGATGAGTTACATTCACCTGTTAGTCTCTGCTTTATAAGCTGAGACATAACCCAAGTTGTTCGAAAGATGGTTCTTGCTCTTCCGTACCATCAAACTTAAGCCTCTGGGACCTTTAATTCGCCAATAACACCCTTAAACATCTCCGGTAGAAGCTTCGCCGCATCGCCCTGGAATATGAAATCCCCACTCCTCAGATTGCTTGCTGCTCCTAGTTCACCTCCCATCCCATCCATGTTGACTATCGCTACGCGAGCCCCGTTCTTCCTCGCTTGATTGACATACCCAGCAGCTGGGTAAACAGTAGCGGTCGTCCCTATGACCAGAATCAAGTCGACCTTTCCTTCTTTGATCCATGCGTCCATTTCCGCGAGAGTGTCTTCGGGAAGAGCTTCTCCGAACCAGACGACTCCTGGGCGTAGAAAGCCGAGCTTGCAGTCGGGACATCTGGGAAGTTCATCTGGGTTTATCGTGTGCGTGTTGACGTTTGGGTCTAGATATGCTGCTCGAGCCTTGACGGTATTTGCTGAAGCTGCTAGGCGTTCGTCTTCCGCAGTGTCGATTTGGAGGACTGGGTGGAACGGATCGTCGAAATTGTTTTGTTCAACGCGGGGGCAGCTGAAGCACTTGATGTCAAACAGAGAGCCATGCAGAAGCTTGAGTTGTTCTCTGGGATGGTTTGCTCTTTGTGAGAGCCCTAATATACGTTATTATCAACAAATTAATTCAACGAGGTGATACTCAGTGAGCAATAAGTACAAGGGATCACATGATGCTCTCCCACTCAGGAACGAACTCACCGTCAACATTCTGCGTCAATGTTATGAAGCCAGGCATCTTCTTGGATAACTCAACCAAAGCGTAGTGACCAGCATTTGGTTTGGCTTGGAGTGCCTTGTGCCGTCTCATAGAGTAGAAAAGCCACACCAAACACGGATCTCTCTCGAATGCTTCGGGAGTTGCAAGTGTCGTTGCTTGGTGGTTCCGCCACATGCCTCCAGCACCTCTGAAAGTATCAAGTCCCGAAGCAGCGGACAATCCAGCACCACAAAGTGCGAGGACTCGCTTCGAGGATTTGAGAACATCGCTGAATTCTTGGATATCAGTGCTGGGGCCAAAGGATGATTTGCGCGGGGTAGAGCCGGTAGACGCCATTGTGCGGATATATCTTGGACGAGAGTTTTGAAAGAGAATTGTGAATTGTTTCTGTAGCAGTTTGGAGGTGTGAGGCATCCTTTTGTACTAGGTAGGCAGGATTTGTTGGTTTGCCCTTTCGAGGCAACTGTTGCTTTACCTGCCTGCTGTGCCATTTTTGGAAGTCACGATTCGGCGCGAGTCACATGATTGGCTTGATTTCGACTTCAGGCCCCTCGACTTGTAAGTAATCGTCTGGTTGTATCTTGTATTCAGTAGATGTAAGATTTGTTCTTGAAGGTGGTTGATATTTGGTGGATTATGAACTTGATCAGAGCAGTTTATGGAAAAGCAGTGAAAGTGGGGAGGGAATTCCATGGATAACAAGCACAAGCTCTTTTCCCCCTGCGGCTCTGCCTGGCATGTGAAGCATCCCTTGTTCATCTAATCAGATAGTGATCGATATCACCGGGGTCCCTAGTGAGAATCTTAGAGACTTGTGACCTCGATGTTCTACTAGATACTGTATTTCGAGAAACCGAAACTGGGCTGTAGTGGTGGGTCTGTCCAACGTCAAGAGATGGAACTGTCCAACGTCAAGAGATGGAAGATGGATAAGAAGGGCAGTGAACGTAGAACACGAATTCGCTAGTTGCCAATTATTTGTATACATTTGACTGCCATAAACTGTTCATCCTTCATTATCATGAACATCATAAGCTGGATGTACAAGAAAGAATTCTTGGTACATCGTCAGACCCCGCTTAATAATCGTACAAACGCCGCCTGATAACAATCATATCGATCAGCAATCATCAATCATAATTGTCCCTCCGGCTTCGATGATGACTCCTGTGACTCCTTCGGCTTCTACCCCCGTCACTATCATCATCGGATCCGTACTTGTTCTCCCACTTCTCTTGTTTCTTCGCGGTCTCCTTTTTACCGTCCTGCCATTTGTCGACTGCCGCATTGACAGCTAAGCCACCAACTGTCGCTCCGAGTAACGTCAGGAGAGGATTGGGGTCCAATTTGTGGCCATCTTTCCGATATCCGATCTGCGCCTTCTGAGCTGCCCAGCCTCCAACTACAGCTCCTACAGCACCACCGGTCAATCCGACCTTTGAAGCCGTGAAGACGTTGTTCATATCCTCCTTCAACTTGTACCGTTGAGCTGTATCCTTTGCCTTGTCGCCATATCGATCGAGTCTGTCCGAGCCAGTGCCATGACGACGAGCTAGTTGCTGGTCGTATCCGTAGCTGTCCCTGTCTCTTGGTCCATGATATGAACTGCTTCGTCTTGTTACAGCTTTTGGTCGACGAGGTGCACGATATGAATCGGAGTGGTAATCTGCGTCATCGTACGGATCAACATCTCGTCCACGATTCATTGCCATTCGAGGGATACCCGCAGTCGGCGGAGGTGTGTAGTACGGATTCGCAGCGACAGAGGGCGGCGGTGATGGCATGTACTCTGGTCGAGGGTGAGGTGGTTCGCGACTGTAAAAAGGCGGGGTATCGACGTTGCGTGGTGATTCTGGAATATACGAATAGCCAGGATCTGCTGCTGTATTGTGTCTGTATTCTGGAGCCGCTTGGTGTGACATTGATCGATTGTCTCTATCTGGTTCGGATTCGAAGTCGTAGTCTGAATGGGTGTCTTTTGAGTTCTTGCGATCTTTGTGACGGTGAGGAAGATGCTTGTATGTTTCCCGATGGAATGCTTTATCGGGCATTCTGTGAAAATGCTTGTCAATCACTTTGTCCGCGCCTTCCAGGCCTAACTCAATAAACTCCTCCATGGTGATCCGAGTTTCCGTAACCTTGATGACGTGAACCCAGAGCTTCTGATGGGTATGGTGCCGGTGCAGGGATTCAGGTTTCTCCCAAGGTTGTTCTGTGCTGCAAGATGCAAGATGGGTTGTTGGGGGTGGTTCCAAGAGGTGCAGTCAGAGATCAGATGGGTAGGTAAAATGTCTTGGATGTTCGGAAGTATGGATGGAAAAATGGAGATGGTTGAAATTGGGATTTGGCCGTACTTTTGTATAAACCAACTTCCAACATGAAAAAGCAAGAGGCGCACACCGCAAAGTCTCGTGGACCACATGGCGCTCCATGGGCCATACAAACCCCACGAGGGACCATTCAGTCCAAGGGTTTCGGAGGTTTCTTGGGCTTCGTCATCGTGCAGTAGAGCACGGTCAGTGAACAAGCGAATGAAAAGGGGTACAAGAGGTACAGTAACCTTTGAGATGCTAATGATGCGGATGTTCGATACTGCTGCATTTATATGAACGGGTCAAAATCGTTCGAGATGAACTATGTACAGGAGCTTTGCCACCACTATACTTGATCACTTCATGTTTCTGTCTCACGATGAGATGCAGCAGGATGACAATGACGATGTTATTTTGAGAGGGGCTATTTTCTCCTGATCATCAGTAAGCGAAACACTACAGCGGGAGAAGCCTAGCGTAGAATCTGGATGGCCCGGCCATGGCGTCAATTGCGGACTTGACCCCTGAATATTCTCCAACTCGAATGTCAATAAACCATCTCAACTTTCAACTCCACACCTTCGCTTGCGCAACCTATCATCCTGCACTCTCTTCGGTTTCATTCAATTGATTCGCAACCGCAATGGCATTTGGACGTGCTGCCTTGACATGTGCGGCGTCGGTGGCCTTTATCAGTTTTGCTTTGGCGCATGGAGGAGCACATCAAAAGCCGCTGCAAGTAGATCCAAATGCAGATTGGGCGACAAGACACATGGCTGGTAAGACTTCCACTTCAATTTAGTATGTGCCGTACTAATCAGAAGCAGAGGAGCATCATATTGGCAACTTCGACGCTCCCTCATTCTTTTCCCTACACGATTACGACGACAATGGATTCTGGGACGCTCGGGAAATCCTGAAGACCTACGGGATGGAGGACGAGACTGCGAAGGACGTAACCCATGAGAAGAAAGCTGAAATACTGCGAGAAGTTCTGAAGTTGATTGATACAAACAACAACGGATTGGTGGAGAAAGAGGAGTGGACGGCCTTTACTCAAGAGAGGAAAGGAACCCTGCCAGACTTTGGCACTGGTCCAGGCCATCATTGGGATATGGAGATGGAGTACGAAATCCACCACTGGGAAAAGTGAGTTCAAGGATCGAGCATGTCGCGGGGCAAGCTAAAGATTTACAGATACCATGACGAGAACACAAAAGAAGAAGACCTGATACATCCTGAGGACATTGAACACTTCAGAAAGCACGATGAAATGGAAGACGAGGCAGAACGAGTTGCCGCTTTGGATAGGATGCCAATCGTCGAGCAGAATATACCTGCCAAGTTCAGAAAGGAGTAATATACCCCAAGGCATTATAGATCTCGTCTCAAAGACAATGGCCCTCGACGGTCTCGTCCGATGCCGTCCCTCAGAAGGTTGAAGGACGCAGTTTCATGGTCACTGCAAGGTAGCGGTATTTTCGTCCACTGTTACAGACCATTTTTCAAGTGTTATTCCGTCCACTCCCCATCCTGGGGTAACATCCCTTTCCGCTGAGCCTTCCTGTTTCAAGCTCGTCATCTCAATCTTGGTTTTCCTTCTCAACCCGCAACATGTTCACCTTCTTAACCGGGAAATCAGCCGCCTTCTCAGCGTCGTAAGTCCCCACGTAATGGGATGAATTGTTTCCATCATTTTCATCTTATCTCGATTTTGCAATGCTTTCACAGAAATTGTTTCCTTAACTAGCCACGGTAGGAAGGTACCGAGTCTATCAAACATGTGCCAAGCCGGCAGACAAGCATTCTCCCCCGCGTAACCGGCCAGTGCTAAAGTTGCGTGCTTGTTATTTATCCGAGAAAAGCTTTGGCTCCCGATATCACTAATAGGGATTCTCCGATTGGAACTTGGCAATGGAGAAGCTTCCCAATTCGATGTTTTCAACATCGTGAAGTACCTTGAAAACCCCTCTGCGACGCGCGTCTTGGTGCCATGAGATGTTCCTGAGATTTCGGCACTGGGGATGCTTGTTTACACATGTGATGTATGTTGGTGCGGAGCACAAGATTGCCTGCTATGGAAAGTTGACTTGTGGGATGCGGTAAGGAGAAATGGCATATAAGTACTCATTGTCGAATGCTCTTTCATCTTCTTTTTCCGTCACAGGATCTTCAGCTTTATCGCCAGCAGAATCTCAGAACTTTCAGTTGTACTACTGTCTCTTCCACCTCCGTCTCATCATGTATATTCCTTCTATTGCGGTAGCTTTGATTAGCACACTCGCGCTCGTCCAAGCCCATCCGGGACACGATATCAAGCAGGAGATCGAAGAGCGTGCAAAAGCTCTTGGAAACAATCCACGAGACATCAGCCACTGCGCTGCGAAGCTGAAGGCTCGTGGCCATGAAGCACGGACTATCAGTCGCAGGTCCGCCCTCTTGAAGGCCGAAAGAGAGAAGCGAGGTCTCGCTACGGGTTTGTTGTCCCACAGTACTGACTATAGCCCGTCTAACCTGTTCAGATTCTTCTTTTATCAAAGCTCGCGACCTTGATAACATTCTCAATGCTCGAGATGCAGCGTCGGTGTTGGCTACGAATCACTCATCTCCAGTCGTATATACCCCTCAAACGAGTACGGATATCATCTTTGCAGGCAACCAATCTTGTGTCTTGGTTCCCGAAGTGACTGAAGGGCCATATTATGTCTCTGGAGAGTTCATTCGCTCAGATGTCAGGGAGATTGACCACGAGCAGGGCGTTGATCTCATCCTCGACCTTCAAGTCATTGATGTATCCACCTGTGAACCTGTCCCAGATATCATGATCGATCTCTGGTATGCCAACACCACCGGTATCTATAGCGGTGTCGTCGCAGGAGGAAACGGAAACAGCGCCGATGCAAGCAACATCAATACCACCCACAGCCGTGGTCTGCAACCTACCGATAGCGACGGTGTAGCACAGTTCACTACCTTCTACCCAGGTCACTACACAGGCAGAACCCACCACATCCACGTTGCAACCCACGCCAATGGAACGTAAGTAATTACCATCCCCCAGCCTCTACATGATCTAACAGCATCTAGCATCCTCCCAAACAATACCTTCGCTGGCTCCACTGTCTCCCATATCGGTCAACTCTTCTTCGACCAATCCCTTTCCACCCAAGTCGAAGCCACCAGCCCCTACTCCTCCAATACCCAATCCCTCACCACCAACGCTCAAGACGGGATCTTCGCCCAAGCAGCCGCCATCGGTGACCCCGTCGTCGAATACTCACTTCTAAGCGCCGACGTCGCAGATGGTATCTTCGGCTGGATTGCATTCGGTATTGACGTCTCGAGGGAGGAGAGCATACAGGCTGCGGTTGTGTATGGCGCGAATGGCGGCGTGGCCAACTCGAATGGTGGTGGTCAGGGTGGACCCGGTGGCCCGCCATCGGGTTTCCCGACCAGATCTACGGTACCCACATCTACAGCTGCGTAGATGATGTTGCCGATGCTGGAAATATCGTGGGATGGAATATGACTTTACACCTGTTTCGACTAGGAAGGGTCTCTGTTTGGATTCCGTGCCGACGGCCGTAAGCGAGAGATCGAATTGCGGGAGGAAAACCACCTATGAAAAATTGTTTGTTGGGCAAGGAAAATATGGTTTGATTTGGATGTACATATTGAACGAGTTGAGAAACATCGATACATATTATCAACTTCTGGATTTTGATTACCTAGTTGTGAAAAATCTGGGTGGGTCTTCTTTCTGAACGAATTCTCCACCCATCGACAACCAGGACATAGCCTCCAGCCTTTCCAAGGAAAATAGCGAACGTTCCATGCCAATCTATGGAGGCAATGCAACCACGAAGTCTTTGCCGAAAAAACAGATCGGAGCTGCCAGTATGGCGGAGTTTGAAGTTCAGTCTGCAGCCTATGATTGGTTGGAGGGATAAGATTTTGTGGAACCGATTAGATCGCATCTTACACATTCGAGCACTTAATCAATGGTGCAAGTTCATAAGCAGCTATCAGGATCTGAAAGTGGTGCTCGGTAGTCTAATGCCTTCGGATGATGGAAATTGCTCGATTTGAAAGATTGCAAAATCCATTTCACCTTCCGCTCAACCGGCTTTACTGTGACGGATTGCTCATAACTCCGTCTCGGCGGGTGAAGGTTCTGATATATCTGTAGACTTTTGTTCTATTTCAAAATGAGAAAACAGATCATTGAAAATATCTCTATCCCATTCTCATAACCACCTTTCCCAGCATTGAAAGTCAATTTCACATTTTCAACAATGGCAACCCTCCCAACCCGTCCTCTCGGCAAAGATGGCCCAGAAGTGTCTGCGATTGGATTGGGTCTCATGGGTCTCAGCGCATACTACTCCAATGCCCCGAATCCAGATGAAGAACGCTTCCAGCTCCTCGATCGAGCTGTTGATCTCGGTTGCACTCTCTGGGATACAGCTGACATGTGTACGTGCCGATACCCCTAACTTTTCATCATTAACATAGCTAACACAACGCAGACGGAGACAGCGAAGACCTCCTGGGAAAATGGTTCACTCGATCCGGAAAACGCAAGTCCGTCTTCCTAGCCACAAAATTCGGCTACGAATCAATCGATGCTGCTACAGGCGCAGCCACCCTCCGCAGTGACGCTAAATACGTCAAGCTAGCCTGTGCCAAGAGTCTCCAACGCCTCGGAATCGATAAGATCGATCTATATTACGCCCATCGTGTCGACGGGAAGACGCCTATCGAGGAGACGGTGCAGGCCATGGTCGAGCTAAAGAATGAAGGGAAGATCGATTATCTGGGCTTAAGCGAGGTGTCTGCTGAGACGCTCAGGAGAGCGTGTAAAGTGCACCATATCTCCGCTGTTGAGGTGGAATATTCAGCTTTCTCACTCGATATCGAGTCTGAGCAAATCAACTTGTTGAAGACTTGCCGAGAGCTGGGCGTTGCGGTCGTTGCGTATAGTCCGCTTGGGCGAGGGATGTTGACCGGAAGGTTCAAGTCTGCGGATGATTTTGAGGATGGAGATGTGAGGAAGTACTTGCCTCGATTCGCCGGCGAGAATTTCGACAAGAATCTGAAGCTGGTTGATGAGTTGGCAGTTCTGGCGAAGAAGAAGGGTTGTTCGGCTGCGCAGCTGAGCTTGGCGTGGTTGTTAGCTCAGGGGGACGTTTTTCCTATTCCTGGGACGATGAAGATTAAGTATCTGGAGGAAAATGTTGCGGCGTTTGATGTAAAGTTGACAGAAGATGAGGTTGCCGATATTCGGGAGTTTGCGGAGGCTGCTGAGGTTTCTGGGGGGAGGTATCCGGAGATGTACGTGGATGAGCTGTTCAGAAACACGCCTGCTTTGAAGTGAGAGGCCTAGAGCATTGAATCACAAGGGCTTAATGAGACAGGGCAAATTTCAAAACGTAGTCCACAAGCATCAGAGTCATTGCTGTCCATCTCAGTGGTATAGTGCTGGGTGGTAGCGCTTTTTAGAACATGCTTGTGCCCACTTTCACACTCGAAGGCCGCTTACTGTCTTTCCACACTCTTTGCAGGCAATCAATCAACCACTTATCCGAACCTTTCATAGTCAGCCATGTATCTCTTGATATCGAAATGTCTTACCGCGGGGTCCCACAATCATTACGCTTATAGGTTGCTTCTCATCCTTTCCCGTAAATTTGGAGCGATATATTCGCTCACCCACTTGAGTCGTACATTGTCAGCACTTGTAAAGGCACGGCAGACAAATCGTACCTGGTAGAACTACGGCAGGTAAGCCTCCTAGCACTGAGAAAGTCGTATTCTGGAGTCCGTAGCCTTGCCATTTCTTGCGTTCCTCGTATGTTCTATGGAGGCTCAAATGTCAGTGGAGTGGCATCTACATCGCCCGGGACCAATGATGTAGGTATCTCATGCCTCCATGCCACTTTTTCAAAGTCCCAGAAGGATTCTTAGCTCACCTTGACACTTCGTCTCTATATGAAGGTCCAGGATAACCTCCAGGCAAAATCATTATCGTGCGATCTGTAAAAACTTCCCTTTCTAAGAACTCCTTGAAATTTCTCTTCTCCTCGCATGCTTGTTGATATTCTTCATCAGATAGCTTGCTGCCAATATCCCATTTGAATTGGATCATGGGCTCAACCGAAGGCTTCTCGTCAAATGCAGCCATGTAATCGGTGCGAAATTTGAGATTGTTATGGTATGAATCGTGAAGTTGGATGTGAGCAACAGTCTTGGTTTTCTCATTAGTCTTCTTCGGTAGGAAATGTTTCGCGAGCTCACTGTTGCAAGATATTTCTCCACCGAAGGCGACGTGCCAGGCGGCCGCTTTGATTTCCATCGATCAGCGACACTAAATGATGTTGACTTGACTCCACAATATCGCTCAAGCTCTGCAAGGAAGCCGCCAAATGCATCGAGTTGTATCCGGACGAACACTTGGATGGCTTCTTTGGGCATCAGTATCCTAGTGGGTATCTGTCGCGGTATTAGTCTGGTCCCTGTTCCCTTCATTCATTCCGAGCACTTGCTATTTGAGGAGGTGAAATGCTGTGGCTCATGTCTAGACCATTGAACCATCGGGAGGTAAGTAATGAGAGATCATTGATACTCCGAGCGAAACAGCCTGGCGTATCTAGATGTCTGGAGAACATGTTATCTTCCAGCAACACAACTTTCGACTTTGGAGTACCTACACTGAGACTGGTAATGCGCCATCGTTAGACAGCATGCCAGTCGTTGGCCTAATACCAAATATGCCACAATCCGCTGCAGGACCCGTCATACTGCCGAGACCTAGGAGGAATCAGATCAAATCCGGGTAGAATTGGATGACACTCACTGTCTGATCCAACAGCATAGTCCAGCCATTCATAACCAGCAATACTGGCGGCACTTCCCGAACTGCTACAGTTTGGGTCAAGGTATTGATCTCCTCTGGGGTTGGTCGGACAAACAGTTTCGGTCCAGTCTCCCGCTGTCATTCCCGAAGCGAACTGAACAGTTTTAGCCTTCCCAACAATGACAGCACCAAGATCAAGAAGAGTCTGGACACAGCGAGCTGTTGTCAGGGCAGGCTTGCTGAGTCTTGTATAGGCTTGTGAAGAGGCCCCCGTGACGAGACCCTTGATGTCGTAAATATCCTTCACTGCAACACGCTTACCGGCCAGTGGCCTATCCGCTCTTTCATCCACAAACAGCCGTGAAGGTACTGGGATGTATCCTGCTGTTGGCGACTTCTCAAAGCTTCGAGTATCAGCTATTTTTGAAGCAGCGGAAGAGGGTAAGGCCTACATCTGAGTATCACCTGATTGCAGTGTGCCATACACGAAGGCGTTATAGACATCGGGGTACAATTTGAACACCTTGTGTAAGGTTGTACCGATCAGGAGATAGGGACCTTCGCGAGGGAGATCTGATTGAAAATGGGGCGGATCGAGTTCTGGATGGGTACGCTTCCAGATGGATTCGGCTTCTGAGGATGTCTTGAAGAGTAGATGCTTGGTAAAAGCTTCATGTAGGACATCATCTTTCAGTAAGAGGTACGCTAATCTCGTCTTGCAATAATTCTGGATTGTTGTCGAGTCGAAGGAAGTGAAGTCAGATATATCGATCTACCATTGTCAGTCACTTGATAATCGACCAGGTCAAGTAATTGGAGCTCACGACTGTCACAGGCACTGGACTGCTGTCTTTCCGGGATATGGGGGAGGATGAGAGTCTTGTGGCAACGACCTCACCTCTGAGATACTTCAGACCCTCAATATCTATTATCCCAGAGCCAGAGTGCTCCGAGTGGGATGTGAGGGAGTCCATGGTCTACAGGTCTAGTCATAGCTGTGTCCGACTGGTTTGATGCTTGCACGATCCGCCGTTTGGGTTCCATCGGTTGCAACAAGAGTGGGGCCAATATCAGTGTCACATGACCCAAACCTCGGGGAAAGTGACCAGAATTAGGTGTCTCCCTGCACTTCGATGCCTGGTAAAAACAGGTGTCTAATCCCAAAATCATCTCGGAGTATCATGCTGGACTGAGTGAGACTTGCAAGCCCGGAACTCCAACTCCTGGACGCAAAGATGGGTGCAGGGTCCGAGTGGAAGCGAGCTTCTCGGATATTGCCTGACCACTACATCCGATCTGATCTGTTCTTTAAAATATGGTGGTGGCCATTTCTTCATCCGGGCAGCGGTCACCGCCAGTGATGTTTAACCTTTCACACTAGTCTTACATCTGGTCCTTGCTGTCAGTTCATTCTCCCATGTAGAGTCGGAGCCCACCGACCTTGGCTCAATCGCTAGTGCTGACGATTCTCAGGCACAGCAAGCAACCTCTATAATTTCTGGCGTTGGACTGAGATCTTCTTTTCTAAAGTTGCACATATCATAAGGTAGAGCAGCCATGGGGCTTACATCTGCACTCCCCCGAACGGGCGTGACGCTGGTTGATAGTATACTTTTTGCATGCTTCATTCTTATCGCCGTGCTGGGTGGAACATCAGCTTTGACCCACTGTCGATACTGGCTTCAATCACGAGGAAATGCTGGTAGATTTGAAGGTCGAGAGCCATTGACTCTACCATACTCCGTTCCATGGCTTGGGGGTTTCTTCAGGATGATGGATCCCCATGGCATGTATGCATATGCGAGGTAAGTTCTCTAGACAGTTGTTGGGAGATCACGGAGGGCTAACGAATTGAAAGGCAAATGTCACCTCAGAACAGGCCAGTATGTATTTTCAGGGTCACCAACGCCTCTCTCAAACGTTGGAGGGGATAATCGAAAGATGACTCCTGGTATCCGCGAAGTATTCTACGAGTGGCAAATGCTAACTCACCTTTTACCCCAGGTCCGTCTCCGAGTTGGGCCAGTTGGTCTTTACATCCTCTTCGGGGATAAGAATATCAGAATGATCTTTCGAAACTCCAAAGTTCTGAGCAAAGATGCTTCATCACAAATGCTTTTTCGAAATTCAGGAATGGATCCTCACGACCTGAAGATTATGGCGTACGACACATCTGGGACTGGAATGGTACCTCTTACAGATATCCCAGAAGAGAAGCGAATTTGGAAAATGTCACATGCCACGGGCGTCGCTCATCTTGCAAGCGGCCCTGCTGTCAATGTCCTCACCAACAAATTCATAGAATGCTTCATTCAAGAGTTACACAAGGAACCAAAAGACAAGACAATGACTGTTCCTTTGTACGACTATTTCAGAGGCGTGATGGCTACTGGGTCCATGATTTCAATCATAGGTCCTGAGATGTACACGCTCAACCCCGACTTCAACAAAATCTACTGGGACTACGATAATGCCTTCCTGCTGATGGCTATTGGCATGCCCAAATTTCTGTACTGGAAAGGACATGCAGCTAGAAATCGCATGCTAGCTGCCACCAAGCTATGGCTCAAGTCAGCCTGGAAGAACACCGGAGAGAAGTCAGCAGACAAAGATTGGGAGCCACATTTCGGATCGCGATTTATACGACAACTTGCTGAAAACATGGCCTCGGTTGGACTAAGTCAAGATGGGCAAGCCTCAGCATTTCTGCCAATGATATGGGCCATCAACTCGAACGTCATTCCTTGTGCTATTTGGGTGATCTTCGAGAGCTTGCAGCGACCAGGTCTGATCGATCGTCTGAGAGAAGAAGTCTCAGCTTCCGCAATCATCGATGAGAATGGCGAGTTGACAATCGATGTCCCCAAGCTCATCAGCCAGAGCCCACTGCTCACCTCTATCTCTCAGGAGTGCTTGCGTGTCCGAAGCTCTAATACCATCACTCGAAAGCTCATTGAAGACCTGGAGTGTGATGGCTATGTGCTGAAGAAAGGAAATCACATCATGTCACCCTCCTGGCTTCCCAGTCATGGGCCGCTTTGGGATGTTGAGGGCCACCCCGCAAATCAGTTTTGGCCCGAGAGATTCATCGAGATGCCAAAGATGAGGCCATCTGATCCTGAGGAGAAAGCACAGTTTGACCTTGCCATGAAGCCAGATCATTTCTTCCGTAAGTCGCCCAACCTATCTTGAATGTCGAAGTACGCTGATACATTAATCCAGCATATGGAGGTGGAGGTATGATATGCACTGGTCGTTTCTTCGCCAAGCAGGAGATCATGGCCGCGGTCGCCCTCTTCGTTCTCAAGTTCGACATCGAGCCACTCGACTGGGTGACCTTGAGTGGAAAGTCTTCAGACAGGCCGGCGAAGCCTGATGAAAATTATGCCGGTGCTGGGCTGTTGCCGCCAGATCGGGACCTGATGGTGAAGTTGAGGAGAAGAAAGTAGATGTGACCGGGTATTTACGTACAACACGAGGATTAAAATTTATCAGAGATGAGATGTTTCATCACTAGCTGCACCAATTATGACAATTCGCCCTGAAACGATTGGCCGGAGTGAGATTTTTTTGCTAGGTGTCTATGCCGCTATGTGAGAACATGAGCTCGTCTGGTACTCGTCGGCTATCATCCAGGACGACGTCTGATTCTGAATCAGGACCATTCGACCCCGTTACAGCCGACGAATTGTCGCCGCAACTCCCATCGATTTGGTCGTGAAATTTCGGGTTCCTATCCGACAGCTTACACTAGAACTTCCATCTGCTCTATAATGGCGTGCTACCCATATCGGCACATCGGCTTGGTGCTCGTCCGACGAGGCTCGCTCCAAAGCTTTACTACCAAGAGGCCGTCATGTAACCCTCATACTCGACGGCGGCAGATAAAGCCCCCTCCGACGACGATTCTCGACTGTCTGTATAGTGCTGATCGCTCTGGCATCACGTGGTGTTTACGTCGGCTACAAAGGTAGCTCTCGTTCACGCCCGTGACGAGATGCACACTGCCGACGAAAGACATGGTCGTCTGCGGGAATCAAAAGCACAGACACCAGGCGACGACGTTCAACTGGGGGTATTCGCTTGCTCTGCTCTCGGCTGTTCCTTCTACCGGCTGGCTGCTCCCCCCCGGATCTTCCGCCGACACAAAGCTTGAAAGTCCATGGGAGCCCATGGATTAACAGTATTTATCAGCTCTACCAGCCATGACTTTGTGGCAAGTCTCTAACCCGTCGACGACGGGCTATCCTGCATCTGCCACGACTGCCGCGAGCATGAGTCGACTGGAGCAGTCATTCCAGACTAAGACTAATCGTCGCCGCCGTAACTTTCAACCCCGCAGTTTCTACTTCGCCGCGTCACATTGTCACTCAACACGCCGTCTGGATTATCAGGGAGTCCTACCTTCTTGGCACATCAGACACAGCACTAAGTAAATATCTTCTCCTCGGCCTTCCAGTCAAGCTTCCTATCTCACACCAGGCGCGGGCCGTTTGGCATCAGCAGAACAAAGATATGAAGAGGAGGGACTTTGTAGAAGTTTCTTTAGATCGACCTCTCGGCGGATGGCCCCGAGATGGCGAGATTTGCTAAAAGTACATTTTGTGGCGGTCGCTCCTAATTGGAAAGATGATGCTCAACTCCCTCCCAGCAGCCCACGATTGCAGTCTTTTTGGACGCGATGGACTCCGAGACGGCGATGTCCCGCGATACTGGTCAGATAATGCGTGATCATCGCGCCGAGACTGCTTCCGATCATGCAATGATCGAGGGTAGTTCTGGCCGATAGATCTAAGTATATTTGAAAGTATAGCGAGCCCACGGACATGTAGACGGAAGACTGGTCTGTCCATCAACATCGAGTTCCTTTCTTGGCGTCAGTATTCAAAGAAACAATGGCAATGAATTAACAGCGATGTACCTTAATTTCTTCTGCAGCAAGGATTCTGCAACCTTGCATAGTTTTGAGTGGTCACGAAATGAGTAGTAGAAATTCGAGATGCCGGAATATAAAAATCTCAACAGCTGCACTTAATCTCGAGTCGTTTGTCGAGCAGCTTCATTTGGTGCTCTGCATACGGCAGGCAAGCTTTAGATCTCATGCAAGTCAGGCATTTCATCGTCGGAGTCCGCGATCTGACCGTCCCTTGAGTATCTTGCCATCAGCTGGTTGAAAGTTTCTGTAGTTTGTCAGCGGCTGATTCCTTCCTGGATCCCCACTTCATAGCACTTACCTTCTGGTTCGTCACCAAGAATTTCGACAAAGTCAGCCTCGGTGATGTCGTCCTGCATCACATCGTTGATCGCAGTCTCTTTCTTTCTTTGGACTGCTACACGTGTCAGGGAATCTACTTCGATAGTACAGAAGATTTTAACTTACGTGCAAGGATAGTTCTCTCATCAACAGTTTTCTTGATCACGACCTTGAGGTAGTGGGATTCTTTCTCTTGTCCAATGCGAAAGACTCGACCGAAAGCTTGATTGTCGCTGATTTTCGATGTTAGCCAATGCAGTCAACAATGCAACCGGGAGTAAAATACATGCAAACGTTCCACCAGATATCGCTAGCTCGTGTTAGCTGGTGCTACAATCAAAGTTGGGAGATACATACGCAATAATGACACGGTTGGCGAAGCTCAAGTTCAAACCCAATCCTCCACATTTCAAGCCAGCAACCATGATTTTGATTGATGGGTCTGACTCGAACAGCAAAACTGCAGCCTCTCGTTGCTTTGAACTCATGTCGCCCTGATAGATCTGTTAGACGAGGGTGCCCAGGTGTTGGAATTGGTTCTGCTTACCGAAAAGTAAAGGAACTTCTGCTTTTCCTTTTCGAGCATGCATCCGATCATGACCTGAAAGTGACGGAATTGACTGAAAATGATGATCTTGTCTTCAGGCGCCTCCACAATCCACTCGGCTGCTTGGTCCCAGATTGCGTCAAGTTTTGCGCTGGGTAGAAGCTTGATTTTGCGATCATCAATGCGATCAAGCCACTTCGCAAAGCAGAATTGATTGAGTGCAGGTGATGGTCGAAATCCCCTGGCGTCCTTCCCCTTTCTTGTTGACTCGTTGGGATCCTTGCCGCCTGCTTTTCCAGAGGCCTTCGGTTGATTCAATGGCTTTACGTGGGACTCGCTGTAAGGCTTGGAGCATTCGGGGCAGTACATAATCTAAAAGCTTAGCACACCCACTATTCTCGAAGTGTGACTGCTTACCTCTTCGCCACTCTCCTCCATATCTCTGATGATGTTCTCCTCAAGGCAAGCTTCGCAGGAAGTGTGCCGACATTTCTTAAGAGAATAAAGCTCTTCGGAAGGCTCCTTGCATCTCATGCAAGTGACAAGGTCATCAGCTTCACTTGACGCCTGCTTGTATACTCCATCTTTCTTGTCTTTCAGCCATAGTGTAATTCCTTCAAGACATTTATTAGTCATTGGCCGATGCACGAACTGTGGTAGGGAAACTTACTGTTGTAAAGCATGCTTGCAACAGTTTTCGTTTTGCCGGGTACTCTCATCTCACCAATGGTCTTCTGCAACTTCTTGATTTCGTGATACTCAAGAAGAACCTGGGTATCCATGAGTGAGATGTCATGAAAACTTTCAGCCACTTAACTTACAATGATTTGTTGAGCAATGATATCAGGATTTGCAGTCAGTCTAGCAATGTCAGTGCCTGAAACCCAAACACATTGTCAAATATCTCACTGTCTTAGTCTAGTGAGCTGCGCAAGTGGATTCTGTAGGCAACTTCTCTCGTCGTATTTTTCGAAGTCCATTTGTCGCAATTCTCTCAGGCGGAGTTCGATGGCAAAATAGAGAAGCTCCTCCGATCTCTTCGCATCAATTTGCTTGATGGATCTGTGATCAAACGGAAGCTTCACGATCGGTTCGCCAAACAGCAGGTCCTTCATGGTGCGACTGAGTAGTCGGATCAGCAAAACACCTTCCAGCCATGCCATGGGGCCTGAGTATCTTACTGGATAATCAATCCGTCCAAGAGAACAGAAAGACATTGTGTGCTTTCATCCTTGTAATAATAATCAGTCTCATCGAGTTTCGGAAAGAGGATAGATTACACACATCTTGAGCGCAGTAAAGGCCTTCGAAACTAGTAACAATTAGCGGAGCCTTGAACTGCATCTCGAATTGACATACTCATCGTGTGTAAGCTTCATAGTGATAGGCTCTTTCAAAAACCGGAAAAGTGGATGAAATTCTGCAGGAAATCGACATGGTTACTACGAGACTTTGAAAACATATAATCAAGGTTGGCGTACCGTCGTAAGAATTCATGATGGGTGTCTGGCAAAATCAGTAATGTATTGTGACAGATGCTTTCTGGAATTCTTACCCCGCTAAGCAGCAATCGGAGATCACCTTTAAGCTCAGTGGCGGCACGACTTGTACGGCTCTTATAATTTTTGATGTAATGCTAGTCATCGTTAATTGAAGACGAGTGATGAAAGGGAATCAGCTTACGCCTTCATCTAGGACTATCTACGAAGCAATCGAGTCAGCACAACAATAAGTCAATCTCCGATAGAAACTTACTCGATACCAAGTAATTTGATGGAGCAAACCCTTCAGTTGGGCGTGGTCTTTGACCCACTTCTGGCACTGCTCGAATACATCAACACCATTTTCCTTCCAAGACTCAATCGTTTTCTTGTCTGGGCTCGGAAGACTTTGACACAATTCCCAGTATGTGGTCAGTACAATGTCATTCATCTTGAGCCTCTTTGCACTGTTGTCTGGATCGGCGGACTTGAATTGCATAACACTGTCGCCGAGTTCTGGGGCATGCTTCTTGATTTCTCTCAACCATTGGCTTCGCTACAAGAGAGTCAGTATCACATTGACGAATATCAACATCGGGACGCGCACCAAACTACTTGGAACTATAATCAACGTTGTTTTCTCATCCCTTGCAATATGTTCGGGTGTTGGCGGGTTGGCGAGCATTAACTACACTGTTAGTTTTCATCGAGCACTAGAAATATAGAAGGGTGTTCACATACAGAGATGGTCTGCACCGTCTTTCCCATTCCCTGAACCATCCATAATCAGGGACGCACGTTACTTGAAGTTGAGTAGACTCACCATGTCATCAGCTTGGATCGAGCCATGTGGCCCATCGAGAGTGCACTCTCGCTTCACCATGAATACGAGACCAAGTACTTGATGATTCAAAAGGGCTGCCGCCACATGTCAGTGTCTATATCACAATATGATCAGGGCACTGCCAACTTACAACATGTCAATCTTGGTTGTCTCCACTTTCCGTCCTCCAAGTAGAGTTGACCCAAGCCCAAGCTCCGAACTCCCTTGACGAGGTCATTCCAGTCACCGTGACACTGATGCAGATCGACGCCATTATGATGCTTCTCTGCAAATTCTTTCCAGAAGCCTTTTCGGGTTGACGCATGCAGTTCAGGCTGTCCTCCTTCAGACTTTTCATCCCGCTGTGCAGAAGCGCGGCCGAAATTATCGGAACCACCGCTGAGGAATACGCGAGGGTTGGGACGGGTTGCTGCTCTCCGCTTAGGGATGATCACTTTTCTCTTTTTGATGCCTTTCTTCATGTCCTCCCGAATCTTGTCAATTTTACTTAGCTTATAAGCGGTCCTGCGTAATTGCATCTCGCTGAGCTTTGCTTGATTGCGCTGGTGCCATTCTCTTGCTGTTCTTGCTCGTTTCCCTTGTGGTTTCCGTGGCTTTCTTTCCTTTCGAGGGGGTACCGGTGATTGAAGACGGGAGGATCGACCTTTGGGAGAAGCTGCTTCGGCCGAGCTGCTATCCGATGCATCCTCGTCATTCATGTTGACATGGGGGTCATCAGGCAGCTCCTCGTCCTTGAATTTCATAGGCACATCTTCGACGTCTTCGGAAACTTTGCGCTGGTACTTTGGACTGTGCGATTCTCTCTTGAAACGCTTCTGGCGACGCGGAGATGGATCGATGTCTTCGAACTCACCATCGCTTGTGATCTCGATAACATTCTTCCTAGAAGGCTTGCTAGGAGGTTTCTCCTCATCACCATCTTCTGTAAGATCAATCACACCAGACGAGAACCGGTGCTTGTGACTGCAGGGGGAATATCGTAGAAGTTTCGAGGGTGGAGTCATCGGGCGCTCTTCCTTGATGGTTGGTTTGGACATCTCCGATGGTAATTGCATCTCCACGGCAGAGCTGTCATCCTGTGGCACAAACAGTGGAAGCTCAGTCTCCTGATCTGGTACTGAGGATGAGGATCCACGCATGCCAGTCTCGACGGAACTTGTGGAGGAGATCTCGGATTCGATCATGACACTGGGTGCACTAATTTGCTGAACGAGGTTGACATTCCTCGCAAGCAATGCCTCAGAGCTTTCCTGGGAAGGATGTGCCGATGGTTCGTCCATCTCGGAAGTCTACCTTGAAAGCAAAGTGGATGTACTGTTCTGTAAGTTGTATCAGTAAATTACTGCTTGTGAAAGGTCTGGGTATGTGAAACATGGACTAGCGAAGCGACACAACAAGATCGAGGGTGAAACGAGATTGGGTGGAGACAAGCTACGTATCTAGCAGTACAGAATTTTGAAGCGAGTTAAGTCGGGGAGTTGAATGAGAGAAACCTCTCAACACGAGATATCGAGGCATTTTGTGAAAGGGAAGCCAAGAAGAAAAGAGTAATGAGGATGTTTGGCCCCGTGGGGTAGACTTCTCCACGCTCTAAACTTGAGACCAGTGGGAGGCTGTAAGGTGAATGCTGAAAAATACAGAGAGAAAGAAAATGACATGATGTGTACTGAAGAATCCGAGAAACAAGGGAGAGGATGGGCATCCAAGAAGATCTTATACTGAGGTGTTTTGAAGAGATAATCAAAACTGGCTCCGGTCAAGCCGTGACTCTAAAGAGCATTGGATAGAGATGATGAATGGGCACGACTGCTGACTGAGGGGCTGTCTTGAAACAACCAAATTATCTCTGGAACGTAGAACCAGAGCTCCAAGAAAGCTGAGCTAGATCGCCGAAGAAACTTGTGAACGTACCTTCTGGTTCGGGTATGGCGGTGTGAGAGTCTCGAGAGATCTCCAAGTTAATGCCTTGCTAGGAAGACATATGTCGCTAGAATAAGTCGAGACTTGAGGAAGATCGAAGGGTGTTGCGTGTTGTTGAGAAATAGATGGAGGAGTTGAGCGACGAGGAGACTGGGTTTAATAAAATGTGGCGGGAGGGCGGCTGCTGAACATTGAGAGGGGAGGGACTGCCTGGAGGGTGAATATTAGAAGCGAAACCCAAGGAAAAGAGCAACAACTCACACGTCTATAGAACAGTTGGAAATCAAGTTCGAAAGGTAAGGCTTGATAATTTTGCTTAAGATTGGACCTAAGAGGTCGAGACAGAGGCTGTAGAAAGATCCTGGTGCGTTGTGTTGTGGAGGTATGAAGGTTGAAAAGAAAGCAGAGGAATTGAGAGAGAGTTGGAGAGGTTGAGGACTTGAAAGGAATGGAACGTGGCTTATAAATGGCGAAGAGAGGAAATACTAGCGTAGTTTGGAAAGCTAGCGAGCAAATATCAGGCAGCAAGACATATACTAGCAAGCAAAGTGAATCTTGAGATGGAAGTTGGTCTTGAGGCTATTGATCTTCAAGCTGTTCTCCGCACCTTCAAAGTGAACTAATGGTCAAGACAAGTAGCAACAGGACTTGACGACATTGATCTCTGATGGAACCATCTGAGGGTGCTCTGAAGAACTTGCGTGAATATTCACCAGGACTTACTCCGCCTGGTCCACAGTACCCGGTGAATGATCATGACCAGCCGAACGGCAAGAGACTGACATTTGCTAGAAGCCGACGCTTTGTCTTCTGTTGACCTGTATAGTTTATAGGGTCGGTCTTACAAGCGGCAGCTCGCTTAGATCCAGCAAGGCGCCGAGCTCGATCGAGTGGTGCAAAGGTGTGGCGAAATGTATTCGGCTGCTGTCTTAGCTTGGCTCATACAGAGGAGCAGCTCAGGCAGGGCGTAAGATCCGTCTGGACAACGCATGGGCTATGGCAGATCGCGACGTATTGGTGTCAGAAAACGTGGTACAGGTCTCACTCTCTGATCTGAAAGTCTCGTGTGGAGAATCTTCATCGCTAGCAGCAGGCGAGTGACGGACTTGGCTGGGCGGTGACGGGTAAAATGACCAGCCGGCGAGCGAACTTGCTAAATTTTCGTCTAGATTATTATACTTCGTTCTCTCATCATTTTAAGGTGCACCGCGGCTCGGCTGCTGCAAGACCTGTGTGTCAGCTTTTCACTTGTGCTCGAGAGATGGCCATCTCGGGATAATTTGAGAGAGAGGTTGTGGAGGTGGAACAGCACAATAGCTCTCCGAGGATACGTGAGCCACGACGGAAATCTGACTGATCGGCTGAGAGAGCATACAAGCGAGTAGTAATCATTAAGGTCGAGGCTGGGGCGGCTGAAGGATTCTTGGCAAACTGAACTTGGACGGTTTGTTTACTACCCCTAGCCCTGGTCGTCTTGGCAACCCACTTAAGCGAGAAAGCAGGTAAATGTGAATAATAGCCTTCCATTGTTGTTCAAATGTCTGATTCTTATCTACTTTCAGGACTTATGATTGTAGATTGCAGAATTTGAGGTTTCTGCTTTCTCCTACTCTCGTATGAAAGCCAATGCCTGTCTCGTAAAGCATATTCAACCGACCCATAAGAAATCGTGTCGGTCAACCCCGCCAACTGACTTCTTCGCAACGCTCCTCAGCGACTACAAGTCAACATATTGCCTTTGTCTCCAATGTACGAATTTGTAGGGGAGAAACTCAGAGTCCCGGCATGTGCCAGAATGGCCACCATCACGGACAGCAGACTGCGACATCTGCGGCCCTCTCAAATGTGCTTGTTACTGCTTGGGCTGCGGTATGTCCAAGATCTGGATGGCGGGGTGACTCATATCAGGTCCCAGCATGGCCGCTCGTTAGGGCTCAATTCGTGCGGTGAAAGTGCGTGCCTTCATCCCGAGCCCGCTCCGTCCTATCGCATTGCCCGCCAAACGGAATCTTGCGTCGCGAGAATGTACTGAGATCTAATACCCGACTGGTTGGTTTCCTGTTGTGTTTGCATGTGTGGGTTCTGACCCATCGTGACATCTTCAATTCGACTTGAATAATTGACTGTATCCTGAGGTTGCTCGTACAAGATCTGATGTCCTCCCGGTCCCGTGTACTCTTGCCCGGACGGATAACTCATGTAGCTGCTCTGTATCGGAGCCATGGTTTGGTACGTTTGAGAATCGGGAGGCATGTATTGCATTGACTGGTTGTATGTACTCGACTGGACAGGCGGAGAGTAGGGATAATTTTGGTCTTGGACCATGTTGGGCGCCAATACTTGAGCCTGTTGTTGAATTTGCTTTTGCCGTTGTGTCTGAGCTGGTGGCTGCGGTAGATCAAGAAATGCGGAGGTCTCTGGTGAACTTCTGCTCGGGGGTGATGTTGGTGGTGTATCGGTCTTCTTCTTTGACCGTTTTGTAACGCGAGACTGGCTTTTAGTACGAGGGTTGGACTTGGAGGAGCTCGCGTAAGGCGTTGAAGTTGCAGGTGGGGTCGTCACGATGAAGTTGGAGCTGGAATCTGTCCCAAATGGACTTGGAGAAGGATCAGACATGACTAGAGGATGCTTAGCTATAGTCACCACCAGGCCTGGACATAGATGCTTACCATCGTTGACAGAAAAGATCTCTGCAACTTTGCCACAGTGACAAGTGTTTAGATTGTGACCACAACTCTCGAGAGGTCGGCCGGGTTTCCGGACTTCGATCAAGATTCTGTCCGTATGTGCACAGGACGTCGCTCGATGACCACGAATGCATGGCTCACTGTCACATGTCAGTAATCAGATCACATTAAGAAGATTAGCGCTGCTTTGAGGTATTCTTGATGAGAAAGAGTGTATACCAGGAGTACTTGCAGCCGTTGATGAGAGGCATCTTGAAGATATGAAGGTAGTCAGCGAAGGTCTCGCCCGCCAAACAAGCTTTGCTTTTGCTTCTACGAATTAAGGTTTCAACGAAGCAGAGTAATCCGTTGAAAGATGAGGGGTAGTTTAAGATGCGATCTAGAGTCAAGAGAAGTCATGAATTGTTAAGCCAGTGATGGCTGCGGACAATCGATTAAAGTACTAACACTCACGCAACACATATCGCCGCCTCCGTACACAATCGTGAGTGTTGACCAATCAACAATCCAATTCCACTAGAAACTTGGGGAGGTGCCAAGCATTGAGAGCAAGTTTCCCAGCCACAAAGGTAAATCTGCTCATGGAGGGGTTCCTGAATGAGGCGAGGACCGCCCCATTGCGCTGGTTTGAGCTAGTTTTCTACTTTCGCGGACCCTAATTTCTCGTAAGCATGTAGCCTCGTAACCACATGCTCATGATCATTGCAAATATTGTATAATGACCATAAACTGTTGGCTTTAGATGGTGAGATAGAGGCAAAATCCTCATCATTCATTGTCGTAGAACTGCAGCAACAGAACGGAGCGCGCTCCTTGGAATAAACATAATCCTCAAAGGTCGTCCCATGCACGCATCAATAATCCGTCATCCTCGGAAAACCCATCTTCAGACCTTCTTTCCTCCATTTCTCGTGGGGACACGACAGAACGAGACTTTTCCCTCGTATCACTCTGGGATTTCTCGAGCAAATAATCGAACCCCTCATGTGCAATCGTCTTCCAGACACAGCCCACGTAGAATGAATTATTGACCTGTCAGAGCGGACCAAAAAAAATCAAAAAAGCAACATTATGTTCAGGCTGGAGCTTACAAGGCTATGATGGTCATCCCAAAAGAGGCCTGGGCAACCCAGCACGAGGCCTGTGAATTGATATCCACTACGCCGCAGCCTTCAATATGTCAGTTGAACTTCTTCCAATCGTGATCATGAGATGAGCAGAGTACGAATATTAGATTCTTTGCTCAATGTGAGTTAGATACCATGGTATGTGGCTAGGGTGCTTGGGATCCGAGTAGTCTGTGGACTGTTGGCCTGACAGACACACGATCCAGAAGGGCATCAAACAGCAATGCAAGAAAAATTCCGTCCATTTATTCACGACGCTCAAGACTCTCAAGAGGCACTTGGTTATGAAGACCCAAAAGCTCAGTATTGCCACTGCGAGATTGAAGTCGGAAAACCTTGGAGCCCAGATCAGCATGTTGTGTCCGCCAAGGGCTCTGGAAAGGGGATGGAATATTATGGAAACGCTACTCACCTCTGAGACCAGATGTATGGAATATCTGGAGGCTCCAAGTGATTCGCATAGAAGTATATCCGAAGCTTTGGATTCGAGTTGAACTGGTGCACTCCTCCTTCCCACAGAGCGTCTCTGGTAGCATTGGGATATCCATACGCAAATAAGGCGAGAGTGCTGAGAATGATGCCAGTTTCTATGATTGTGAGAAATATCGTGAGAGGCGTTGGCATCTTCAATCTCGTAGCAGGAGAACACACTCGGTATTTTTTCACCATTGGTGGGTAAGTAATGATGAACTGAAAAGTCGTTAACTCGTTAGCGATCTCCTTGTTGATCTAGAAGTTCGACAGTACTTTGCCATCTGAAGTAGGTGATGCTGCCATATTTGCTTGACAATTGATACAAAAGCTGAGACGAAGTTCATCCCGTAGCCATGGGATGTGTTGCGCAGAATGTACCAAAGTCTCAAGTAATTTCTAGATGAGGTTGGGCACCCAAATCAAGGAACCTGCGCCCAATAAAACAAAGGCACATCATTACAGCGCTTGGAGATTGTTTGAGCAGATTGCCAGTCATTTCTCCAGGTGTTGTTGTGCGGAAAAGAAAACACATCCGTGATTGATTTCTCTGCGGGATAGAGCGGAATCTTCCAAAGATGTCCAGCGGCATAACACTGTCCACTACTTCGGGGATTTGATCTCATCCACTGTTGGATTACAAGAAACTTTATTCACCAACGAGTAACAGGCTATGTAAATAAACCCTAGCAGAATAATCTCATGGAGAAATTTCGTTGCCTCTTCATTGGAAAACCCGCCATGACAAGCGAATGTGGACCCAAGAGACCTGGACCCTAGAGTATCGTGCTCATCCAAGCCTGCGAGGTCCACCAAAGGAGACCTAATTCTTCGACGGGCGAGTCAGACGATTTGGAGTCCAGACTACTAGCCTATTACCTTGACAGTGGACTAGTTTGCCTGCGTTCTTGGTCTTGGATTGCATGATATGCTTCGCCCAATTTTCGCGTGGGTTTGAGCTCTTTTGAGGCGCGAGTGTCATGGTCGAATACGCACATGCTGACGGCGTGGAGTAAACATCTCCAGCCCAGCTACTTATTGTAGCCGCCGTCTTGAGTCCCATTTTGCCAGTTACCACTCGCCAGTTACCACTCACCAATTGGAAGCTCATCCAGCCAGGATTATCCTGAAACTCAACAATTCCGCATTGTTCTAGAAATTTAAGAATGGAGATGGACATGGAGATGCATATGGCTGTGGTGTCGTCTGTAGCCTCATCCACTATGGCAATGGCAGCTCAAGCAACTACTACTGCGGTGGTGGAAGCTGCTATGGCGACGGCGACGGGTATGGGGATGGGAATGTCGATGGGAGGCTCAAGTGGCTGCAAACTTTCTGTAAGTCGACTCGATCCAACACTTTCACGAAGGATGTGGACCAAAATATCTCTCTCCACATGCAAAGCCCGGCTAGTGTGTCGATGTTAATCTAGGCAGATGCTCCTCAACTGGCATACGATAGATGCATGTTTCCTTTCATCAATTTTCCACATTCGCTCCTCGTTCACCTTTTTCATCGCGTGTCTCGGTGCCTTCATCCTGGTAATCTCTCTCGAATTCCTACGCCGCTTCCAGAGAGAATTCGACCGGTACTTGCGCAATAGGAATGAATTCCTTCAAGCCAAGACTTATGTCTTGCCCGAAGAGACCGAAGAGAAGCTGCTCGACAAAGGGACTGTAGAGCAGACGAGACAGAAGAAAGTGGTGGTGGTGCTGGAACAGTTGTTGAGGGGTTTGATCCATGTGGTTCAGTTCTCTGTTAGTTATTGCATTATGCTTTTGTTCATGTATAGCAATGGTACGTACCCATGCATCTCATTGCTGTTACCTGGTATGCTAACAACTGGTAGGGTACATCATAATATCCATTTTAGTTGGTGCTCTGGTAGGATTTGCTCTTTTCACTCGGGATACTTTGTATTCCTCCCAAAATACCAAGTGAGACTTCCCCCTTTTGACAGAATGATATACTCACAACAGTGGTAGTAAATTTGACGAAATGGAGAAAACTTGCTGTTAGACAGATTTCCAGACACATCGAAGCTGCGAATTAATGATGTACGACATGATGGACAGTCGCTTGCGCAAGAACGGATCAAGCTGTTGATTGTATACAATTGACCCCTCTTGGTCATCGACAGTCTTGGCTGAAGACTGTGCGATCTCCATAGCTATGTATAGCGTGGCGTGTAATGCTTGAGAGAACCAGATTGATTCCAGCTGCATACATTATGTGCATCTCCAACGATATCGTGCCTACATGGCCGCCCCGATGCCTTGCGCGCTCTCCTTGACGCTAAACTCAAAGTCATGAAATTTAGTTTCAGGTTCTCAGGTCTTCATTCATGATCCCTCTCCGTTCTCGGATCCATTGGCATCGGGCTCGACATCATCCACAACCCCGCTATCACCATTTGTAGTGGGAGCCACACCGCCGTATTTGGCTATCCTTTCAGCCTCTTTCCTCTCTCTCAACGCCTCTGTCTCCCTCCTCAACTTCTCCATATTCCAGGCATCATCCTCTCCATCATCCTCTTCATCGGACTCTTCGCCACCACTTGCCTCCCAGTCTCCCTTCTCGAACATAGCACGACCAGTAGCTTCCTTGGCGACTTGTGCTTCGGCCTCGGCCGCCTTCTTGTCCAAACGTTCTCTCTTCCATTTCGCGAAGGTTTCTGGTGTAACTGGGGTGAGAGTTCCTGTGAGCTTGTGACGTTCGGATTCCAGGAAATCTTCGAGTGTCAACGTCTTGAGTGGGGATTTGTCCAGGAGAGCTTTCTCCGCAGCACGTTGTTCCTTCGTTTTCAGCACAAATCTAGAAGAATTAGCAACGTAACAAGATTTTGAGGATATCACATACCCTGGTGGCAGTTTATGCTGGTACATGCATTTATCTCCTCCATTCGGACATGTCCAAAACCAACCATATTTGCCCTCCTCCACTGCTTCGACGAAAAACTTGCAAACTTTGTCGGTGGTTGTTTTCTGGTTGCCCTTCTTTGATAGAACGACCTGCCGTAACTTCTCTTCGTCCCAATCCTCCGAAGTTTCTTTTTTCTTCGTCTCTTCGTCGACCTCCCGGGTATCTTGGTATAAATCTTTCTTTTCTCCTTTCCGCTCCACATTCAAGTCGTGTGAGAACTTGCACTTCCTACCCTTCTCGCAGTGGCCTTTCTTGTAGAATTGGCAAAGCACCGTCTTTGGATCGACACCGAAAGGAACCTTCTGTATCTGCACCGGTTTGAAGAGCTCTGCCTCCTCCCTCTTGATCTTCTCCAGCGCAGCCTTCTCGCGTTCCTTTTCAGCCTTCTCTGCAGCTCGTCTCTTTTCTTCGGGTGTTCCGCCAGCTTTCGCAGACTGCGTCATCTGGGCAATTTGTTTCTGTGTCTGGGCGCCCTTCTTGTTCTTCATTCCAAAAGTCCTGTCCTCTACAATCTTGGTCGCAGAAGGCTTCTTGCCCCCGCCCTGCTTCTCTTGCTTTTTTGGAGGCATCTTGTCGTGGGTGTACTTGTTGGATAAACGTGGAGTTGATAGGGGCGTATGCCGTATTTTGGCAATGAGTCTGCTTTGAGATTCCCGAGACGTACAGAAAGGACTGTGGGTGAGTCGTTGAGTGCTCGAGTGACTTAATTGAAGGTTGGAATCATGTTCAACGACGAAATGATCGCAGCGGTGGGGTAGCCGCTCACTGGTGGGATAGACGAGAGATGGAGAGGCGCTAGACAGGGGGCTACCGGCTTGTGTTCAAGCTGGCCTCATCCAGCAGAGAGACAGATTCTAGGAATCAGCTTCACAACCAACGATTGATGTAAGTTAAGCTTCTTTTTGGCATTTTTACCTGGAGAGTGTATGGGATTGCGAGTGAATATTTGTACTGACCATTCACGCAGTCCTACAAACACCTGGGCGAAACCCATAACTTACGTGGCTCTTACGATTCCGTCTAGATCCGCGAATTCTCTATCGCGAGCGAATACAGTTTCAAGATGATTTCCGACGATGACCTCTACCGTCTTGCCATCTTCCTCGGCTCGGCAGCCATGCTCCTGATCATCCTCTATCATTTCCTGGAGATCAATGCTATTGAAGAACCAGAAGTCGACAGCAAGGGCAGACCGATTACACCCAGCGCAAATGCTGGAGCCGCCTCAATAGCAAGGTGAACAATGTGCTGGACCATGAGCAGAAGTAGAGGGAGACTTTGGGGCAGTTGAGGGCAGTGAAGGATCCCCGGATGCTGAGCTGGAGGACTGTGCGTCAAGGACTTCGAATTTATTTTCGGAAGCATCACGGCGTTAAAGGATGACTTTGGAGCGATGTATAAGATTATGGACACCGAATTGCATTCAAAAGCTGTGTTGTGTGGCCAAATACAGGGCTTGGTCGCGTGGCATTGGAGGAGTGGTGGCAGTGGAGGAGTGGTGGCAGTGGAGGAGTGGTGGCAGTGGACATGTATGATATCAAGAGCCAACTTCCGAACAAACAGCGACCTGCGTTCTGCTATCACTTAGCCAACTTTTGGTGCTGAGGCGATGGATAATCGAAGCGTTTCGAGAAAGAACTTCGTTGTGAGGAGTCAGTTTGATCAAGCTGGATCTGTCACCTGCAGCAGGTGTTCTGCCTTGACCAAAAGATAGCTTCGGGAGTTCTATTTGGCGCCAAGCGAAACGTCTTACATTAGTATTTTGTACTCTTCAGCTAACAGCTCCACTTGTAGATATATTGAATGTATCCATCGTTATGTCAGCAAAACCATGTAGAATTCATCATCGCATTCATTGGCGATTTCGCGCTAGTGAACAGCACGTGACTGGGATGACTCAAATCGTGCTAGCGTGGTCGCCGCGAACAGCCCCTTCCCCTTCCCCTTCCATCGTCCTCGGAATTCCTTCCTCCAACCTCAACCCAAACAACCAACCCACAACCACAAAGCCATCTTCTTCTCTTCTCCACACACTCTCTCGATTCTGTTCATAACAACGCGTCTGCCCGCTCATCCAACTTCGACCGCCGCACCTTTCCTGCCACTTTTCACAAGTCGCGTCTCGCAACACAGCCTCACTCTTCCAAGGCATATCGCGATACAGCGCATCAACTCTAGAGTTAGCCAGCCTCTCCCCATCAATCGCACATCGAACCTCCATCGACCTGCTCGCGATCGATACTCTGCCTCGTTCTACTGATCCTAACGGTTCGATCTCAACCAGCTTCTCACCTTTACAAAACACATAACACCCAAACAAACTTCAAGATGTCTGGAAGACTCGACAAGTCGCTCGATGAGATCATCTCCACCCAACGCACATCCACCGGCCGTGGTAGAGGTCGCCGTGGTGGACGTCGCACAACTCAGACCGGCAAGCCCGCCACTGTCGCACCCGTTGGTGGTATCAAGAAGGCAACCAAGTCAACCAGAAACCCCGTCAAGACTATTCCAACTGGTCCATCCGGCTCTGGTGAAGGCAAGGTTATGGTCAGCGGATTCGTAAGTTTCTAAAAAGCCTTGCGAGCAAACGTTTGCTAACCCCACGTCAGCCTAAGGATATCAGCGAGATCATGATTAAGGTATGTTACCGATGAGGCTTTTCAAGTCTTACGAGTTTCGTCGAAGTATTCCATCCACAACGATCTATGATTTGTCGACCTATAAGGATATCCTGTTTCGATATTCTATCGAGTATACTGGGGAGCCTCGTCCAGACCGTCTCCTGCTTCCTTCTGCTCGCGATATACTTTGAAGCAGTTGTGGAGTTCAGTTGAGCGCGTCTTAGTCTAGCACAAAGCCTATGATACATCGAGGTTAGCCTGGCAAGCACTCGTATCTGAAAATGGCGCGGACATGATGATGGCGTTGTCTCTGAATGAGGTGTATCGAGACTTTCCGGGAGGCTTTGGGGCATGCGTCAAGCAACAGCGAGCGCAGCAGTGGAGCACACAGCACAGTATCAAGCATCTCGTCTCAGTAACTTCTGGAAAGTTTTCATGAAGCCTACCTCTGTACACATCGGTGTTTGGGAATCCTTATATCGCGCCTTGGAGGTCTTTTTTTGCTGGTGGTCTTGTCGGCAGTAGTTTCGGCAGTAGTGTCAGGTTGAAAGATAGTGATGGGATCTTGACGGTGTTTGGTGTGGGTATTAATTTACGACCACCACGAATATTGGTACCCTGGGGTGCCCGAAAGGATAACTCGAGTACCAAGACTTCCGCCTCTGCGCTGGATTCCGGAAAGACCTGACTACTAATGCTCACTGCTCGCTCGCTGTTTTCGAGGAGACTTTTCGAGAGGGTGTGGATCCTGTTTTTCTGCGGACTCTTTCTTTCCTTCCAGGCCCGACGTCGAGATTACCTTTGCGATTTTCGTGAGATGAACGATATTCCGATCACTAACCACAATTTGGACAAATAGGAGTACTTCGCAAAGACCGTAGGACCCATCAAGAGAGTTGAACTTTCGTATGGACCTCAAGGACAGAGCCGCGGCGTCGCCAACATCACTTTCCACCGATTCGATAACGCAACCAAGGCAGTTTCTACTTGCAACGGTATTCCCGTCGACGGCAAGCCAATCAAGGTATGACCACCGAGTCTTCTGAACTTTGAACTTTAGCTAATACAATTTGCAGGTTGAACTGATCCTTGACGGTACCCGTGCTAAGGAAATCCCACCACCAAAGGGTTTGAGCGAGCGCATTACGTGAGTTGTTAAAAGCATTTGGAATCGACGTCAGCTAACAAGTCAGTAGGCAACCAAAGGCTCAACCAAAATCCGCTGCCGCTACGAAGACGACCGCTGCGGGTGCTACTCGTGGAGGAAAGGCCCGTGGCCGTGGAGGACGTGGAGGTCGTGCTGCTCGCCCTGCCAAGAAGACTGCTGAAGAGCTCGACTCCGAGATGGTTGACTACTGGCAGACTGGTGCCTCCGCTACGGACGGTGCTGGTGCCGCTACTGGTGCTGCTCAGCCAGCTGCCAATGGTGATGCTAACATGGATGACGAGATCTTGTGAACAGTTCGGTTTGAGATCGCACACCACCTCGAATTGGTCGAGCACAGTTGATGCCAGACTATTTTTTCATCCGGGCAAAGCATACCTTCCACTGTATTATTGCTTTCGCGAGCTCTTGATTTTCATCACTTCGGCTTTTTGTTAGGGACTGGGAATGGGTGGGGGAAGGGA